>PVKA01006460.1:0-83535 GCA_004027165.1 Ctenomys sociabilis
TTATTTATTTATTTTGGTGGAACTGGGGATTGAACTCAGGCCCTTGTGCTTGCCAGGCAAGCACTTATTCTACTGAGCCATTTCCCCGGCCCCTTAAAATTGCAACTTTCTTTCTTTCTTTTATTTTTTTGTGGAACCAGGGACTGAACTCAGGCCCTTGCGCTTGCCAGGGAAGCACTTATTCCACTGAGCCATCTCCCTGGCCCGCAGATGGCTCTCTTACTGGTCTTTGGCTGTCCCAGAGAGCTCCTCTGCCTCCCCTTTCCCTTCCTGTCTATCTAATTTCCTCTCTTGATTTGAAGATTGCGGCTGTAACGTTTTCCAGGCAAATGGGTACAAGCGGCAGTTTCCAAGGTACAGTTTTCCATATATCTTCCTTTTTACTTATCATCTGCTGTGACTGTGCCAGACTTAGATACCCCAAGTGACCCCCCAAGGCAAGACCTCTCTTCTGTTATATTGTGGAGGTTGGAGGACAGGGAGGGTTGTAGTACAAAATCTCCGTGTATCTCTGCACATTAATTCAGGGATGCCACTCATTCACATGCCACAAGGAGGTGCCTGTGGATATAGAGTTCACAAGTTTGGGCCTTGAGGTTTGCCGTCTGAGGGTGTGGCAGTCTGCTTTACTAGAGGGTGCCCTGGTACCCCCGGGACTCTGGCTGCCCATCTGCAAGCATTGTTCCATGTCCCCTGCAGTGTCAGAGGAGCATTCCCCAGGATTGTTTTCCCTTGTGATACCAATTAAAAGGTAAAGGATCCCCGTGGCCACTCTTAATTTCCATAATTCGCCTGAAAGACTCATAGGATGCGCTGAAGCCCTGGGCACAATTCACTGCAGTTAAAAAACACAGATGAGGGCTGGGGAGATAGCTTGGCAGGCTAAGCGCCTGCCTGGAAAGCACAAGAACCCAAGATTAATCCCAAGTACTGCATGCCGTGGTGTCCCAAAACTGGGTGTGGTGGTGCATGCCTGTAATCCCAATCCCAGCTCCGGGGAGGGTGAGACAGGAGGATTACTATGAGTGTGAACTGTGTAGTGAGATCCTGTATCAAATAAAATTTTTAAAGGTTGTAAAAAAAAAAAAAAAAGAAAAAAAGAAAAACCACAGATAAACTCAGCCAGTGGACAAGATGCATAGGGCGGAGTCCAGCAGAGTCCCAAATGCGGGCCACCCTGCTTTGCTTTTCCCAGGACTCATGAGGACTTGTGCAGGTTTGGGATCAGTGTACAGTGATGTACCCTGTGTTTCCATCCTGAGCCATGGGGTCCCGATTTGGGAGGAGGGGGGATCCACTGTGTGGAAAATATCAGCTCTGTCTCCAGCCAGTTCAGAGGCAGAGCTAGTGTGGCAAGAGCCAAAGCCCCGCTTTAACTCAGTGTCATGCTGCACAACCCAATGTCCCCTGAGCAATAAAGACCCTTTTTGTGCATGCCTGCCTTCTAACGCCTTCGAGGTGACTTCCCAGAAACCTAGGGCTGAGGCCGATTCTCTCTGGGCAGACTTGAATTTTTGCCATGCAGCGTCTCTCTGATCATCTGTCATCTTCAGAGGATCCTACACTGGCTGCAGATGTGTTCAATGAAGGCAGAGTTCTGGAGCTGGACGAGGCAGTTGGTAGAGTGGAAGTGAAGGAGAGAAGGACAGAAGAGAGAGGTGGCGGTGTGAGGAGAAAGCTGTAGCTGGCAAAGAAGGGGGCCTGCCGTGAAGGAGTGTACCACGATATTATGTATGCATGTGGTGGGAGACAGGAAACCCAATGGATTTTTTTGGCAAGTGAAATATTGCTTTTGGTTGTGATTTATTCTTTTACCTTGCCCATCAGGTGAGTGTTAAACCAAGGATAAGCACATCGTAACCTTCAGGACTGAAAGTTAGTTTGGCCAAAAGGCAGGATATATAGGGGTTCATGAATTAGGTTAGAAATAACTTGCTGTATATTCCAGGGAAGTTTTGCTTTAGGGGGCTATGTGTTGTAAGCATGTCAATAGTAATGACTATAACAATTATAAATTGTCGCGCGCCTCCCGCCTGCAGAATGACACGCGACCACTGCTCCTTCCTTCACCCAGATGTCTTTATTAAGCTTCCTTTTACATGGCGTTGCGACTGCCCCGAGCACTTCCCGTCAAGCCCTTTAGTACCCTCACTCAGCCAATCCCCACTTGCCACCTGGCGTTTCCTCTTAGGCTGACAGGGAGTGCCTTGGTTAGGCAGCGCCTGTCTTTACCTTATTAGGCAATATTTACAGCTAAAGAACACGTCCGCGGAAATCCCCCGAGGCAACCTCGGCGCCATCTTAAGGCGTGGCCCTCCACTTGCTCCCCACAATAAATAACAACGGCTACCATTTGTAGAGCTCTTCCAAGTGCCAAGCATGCTTAGATTATTTACCAACATCACATTTAATTATATGAATGTCACTCATTGGGAAATGAAGCCTCAGAGTGGTTTAATAATGAGCTTAAGGACTCAAAGGTGACCTAACCAGTATTCAACCCATCTTTCTGGCCTCAGTATCTGTGCTTAATTTACTAGACATCTCCCTGATGGACACAGTGGTGGAGATAGATCTATAGTTTATTGGCTTTGTATTTCATGTGTTCTTCCAAAAATGACTCCAGGCCTGGGGAGATAGCTTGGCAGCATAAGTACCTGTATGACAAGAGCAAGGTTCTGAGTTCAACCCCTGGTACGGCACACTGTGCCAGCCCCAGAAGTTGGCATGGTGGCACATGCTTATAATCTCAGCACTAGGGAGGCTGAGACAGGAGGGTCACTACAGGTCCAAACTGCATAGCAATACCTTATATTAAAAGTTTAAAAAAACAAAAATGACTCTAAAAGATTGTACTTCTACTAAACCTCATACTGTGTGCACCAGAGCCTCAGGTTTTGACATCAAAGTGTTCGAAAGGGCCCCCAAAATGGGGTTGGGTTAGGAAGGCTGAGGTTCCTGGCTCATGGTAGCCCCAAATTGTTCCCTGCTTCATGGGCTGGGCCATGTGCTCAGGCCTAGGTGGCTCGTGAGCAAAGGGATCTTGATGGGGTGGGATTTGTGGGTTGGGTATAGGAGGAGGAGGTAAGAACAGGCAATGTTGGAATTCCGTGGACCCACGGTGGCCGAGATGGGCAAGGGATCTTATTTATGTTTCTAGCTGCAGCATGTGACTGCTCATGAGTGCTTCATGAGGGTTTGCTGCATAAGCGAACAATATGGGTACCGAGGGCCTGGCCCTCCTGGGATTGGCCTAGATGGAGACTGAAGAAGCAGGCTCAGCATTTCCACTGCTGTATATGTTTTCAAAAGACCCCCAACTACTTTAAAAAATAATACTTGATGTTTTTGCAGTGCTTTCTGGTCCTAAGGTACCTTCATCTCAGATATTATTATGTCTCCCAAGGCTCTCTTAAGTTCTGTATGAAAAATACAGGAACTTGAAGCCCCACAGAGTCCTCTGGTTATAGGTAGCCTCCGCTCGTGTAGGACTTGCTTGGGTTTTTTTTTCAGCCGGGAGGGTTATCGCGATCATTCCCAGCTTCCTCCCGAGGCCTCCAGTGGTACCACTTTCCGTACCAGCAGGGGGCGCATCTGAGTGTGGCCGTCTCCACCCAGTGACCCCGGAAGGTGATGCGGAGAGGGCATTTTGTTTCTGATATCCATCAGTTCCCTTGAAACTCACATCCCTGCATGTCCTTCTTTCTCAGCAAATGTACACCTGGAGCAGTGGGCTCCTTCAACCCTTTTGTCCACAGAGTACTCTGGTGGCTTCTGTTCTTCCTACTTCTGCCTCAGGCATGACTAAAGGGAAGTTCCTGCCGGTCCCTTGCTTAAGAAGGCTGGGTTGGCTGCCTTTGGAGATCCCATGCAGCCTGGATCCTGGTGTCCTGGCTCCGATGCAAGCCCTTCCGGCTGCCTTTAGCCTCAGCGGACCTAGGCCTGAAGATACTTGCATCAAGTGAAGACATTCAAGGTGCTTACAAAAACACAATTTTCAGGAGTGCTCTATTTTTGTTCATTGATGATGAAAGTTGTCGGTTATAGGGGAAATCTTACCTGTGAACTGTGATAGGAGAGACCTGAGTTAGGGATCATTTCAAATCCTCACCTTAGGGGCCTTCCTGAAAGTGTGGCTGGCCTCAATACTCTTTTCTGGATGCGGACGCCATGCATATGTGGCCTGAACCCCAGGCCACTTTGCTGAAATCAGGCTGTACTGCTAGGGGCGTCGCCTTTAGCCCAGCGCCCCAGTGTGTCACCTGAAGTGCTAAATAGAGGGGTTCGTGATACCACTCATTTGGAGCCAAAGCAAGGTCAGCACAGGGCAAGGCCACCACGAAGGGCAGCTCTGAAGTCACTTGGCCTTTTCTTCTGGTTTTCCCTGTCTTCCTAAGTGATTTGTTACATTTATTCACACTAAAGTGTTGGGGGCCTTGAGCAACTCTGATCTAGAATATAGCTTCCTCCCACCCTGGTTCTAGATTGAGCCCAGAGTCTTCCCATTGAGCAATATCTCCAACCCTTTTTGTTATTTATTTTTTCTTGACACTGTGAGACAGAGTCTGGCAAGTAAGTCATGAAGTTGTCCAGGTTGGACTTGAGCTTGTGATCAGAGCTTGCCTTGGCCTCCCAGAGTGCTGATGGCTTTTGGTTTGTAGAAGCTGGCTGAAAAGAAAAGACAATGCTGAATTAAAAACAAGGCCTAGTCCTTGGTGGGTGTATTCTCTGTGATGGGGAAGATAGCCCAGGTGACCAAAATTAGCCCCTACATCGTCAGCTCCTCTTTGCCCCTTTATTCCTACATTGGGTTGAACCTGGCATGGCCCCAGCATTCTCCAGGGCCAGGGCTAAGAGAGGGCAGCCCCAGCAATGTTCTGACATTAAGCATCAGCCTGAGAGCTTAGCCCATCTGCCAGGACATTGGAGTGGACATCGAGCCCCGAGGTGGGCCTTTTGCAGCGCAGGCCTCGCTGGCACTGCCTGGTGGTTCTTTGGGCTTTGCCAGCGTCCTTGCACCAGCGTTTGAGACGCCTTCTGTTTAGTTCGTGGTGTATCCTGGGCTGGATCGAGCTTTTCCGTAAGAGCCACTTATCGGCTTTATTGGCTGATTCTCTACTCGTCCTGCAATCAGCCGGAAAAGGTGGTACGAGGTAGGCAACCATTTCGTCCAGTCCTATCTGGTACCAGCTCTTAGCGGAACGAGTCCGCTCAAAGTTCACCCTAAATGCCAGCACTGCTCCTTCTAATGAACAAGAAGCTGATTCCCCCCATGCCGGCACCGTCTCCCATGCGTCTCTGTCGATGTGGACCTCCGAGCATAGATGCAGACGTAAGGTAGATATTTCCTGCTAGATGCCACTGGCTTTATGGGTTTTGGTCAAGACGCTGTGGTACCTGATGCACTGAAAGCATTGTGCATCCTTAGAATCTAGTAGCAGAAGCAAAAACTATCAGGGAAACTCCTGGTTCAGCCTTGGGTTTTTATACAGTCTGTAGTCTGGTGCAAACCTGATGTCCAGTGTACAAGTGTGGAAAGAGGAGACATTGCTTAATACGAAGCTGACATCCGGGAACTCTTCTGTTTGGGTAGGTTCTCTTTGGGTCCTAAAGAATCGTGCATTCTAGCAGCAGATGCGTCCAACCACCTTTTCACATCATGCCTGTTTGTCCCGTGTGTCCACCCAGAGTTGTGTCACTGCTTTCAGTGTTTCTGTTGCTGTCATTGCCAATCTCACTGGTAGCATCATTTCTAATTAAAATATAGACATTTTTTGAGAACGCTATGTAAGTCAACATGGTTTAATCAAAATGATGGGATGGAAAATAAATTCTCTTTAGAAGAAGCCCAAGCTACAGTTTACACTGTATAGTTTGGTGCTGGATGTTACTGTGTCCCTCGGAGCTATGTCATTAGAGCTCTAGTGCTGGGAGAGAGGATGCCACTGACTCTGGCCACTCAGCCACAGTTTTCAGGGCTGGGCGGTTGTGGAAGATGCTCCCGGGGATCCTCTCAAAGCCCGGACCCTGGGCCACGCTGGGCCCCACTTGACTCCACTTTTTCTGTGACATCTTAAACATTGCTGCAGATCTTTGCCCCTCAGCCCTGGACAGGAGGAGATACATGGGCTGCAGAGGTCTCCCTCTGAAGGGACAGCTGACTGTCCCCTCAGTTGGCCTTTTGTCCCTACACAGAGCTGTCTCCACCCCAGCAGTGGCCCCTGGGGAGACAAGCCACTGTGTGGGTGGTCTCTGCCAGAGGCTGGCGCGGGGAGGCTGGTGCCCTCTGCTCCCTGCCTGCCAGTCTCTCCTGTCAGCTACCTGGGCCTCTGGTGACTCAGGCTGGTGGACGGAGAGGATGGTAGGGCACCGCCCTTGCATGTTCCTGGGGTGGGGACAGTGTCTTCCAGGAGACCCTTTGGCTTACAGAGGGAGGGGGCTAGGATGTGGGAAGGGTGAACTGACTGTGCGAATTGCCACTGTGAGGTCCCCCACCCCACAGTGCCCAGGAAGAGCCTGCTGGTGTTGATGCGATCTCTTTTCCTGCATCACTCCTCCACCCTCATTTTCATGGCAGCCACCATGGCACTGTATGACCCACTTCCTCTCTGCCCACGAGTTGCTGTTGTAAAACAAGGCCCTTTGTCACTGAGCTGGGCTTGGCGTAGAGCTCGACCCACGGGATGTACGTGTTCATACAAGTAGAACAATGTTTAACACTGACCGAGGGCTGTCTGCAGTTCCAAATGCCATGCTGCCAAAGCTGCCCTTGCCTTGTCTCCTTCACTCTTCAGAGCAATCCTGCGAACCAGGTTCCTCTAGTATCTCACTGTGACAGAGACACCAGAGGCCCAGAGAGGTCAAGCAGTTTGCCCAAGGCCACACAGCTTGTAAGGATCGTGGAGTCAGCTTGCTTTTCCACCGTGCAGGCTGCCCTAGTCTGCCTCACTTTCTTGTTCTATACAGAAGTTCCCCTTGCTTGGGCCCCCTCCTCTCCATGTTTCAAGGTTCACCCGGGATTCCACCCCTTCAGTGGACACTTTGGGCACAAGTGAGTTCTTCTATGAGCTCTTGGGCCACGGGGCTCACAATGCTGATCTCTTGTTGCTCTGCGCTATAGATCACATTCCAGTCTCTGTCCCCAGGGGTGGGTCACAATTCCGGAGGGCAGCCCAGGGTGCTTTTTTGCATCTGCGGTAGTGGGTTGCATGATTCCCATGCTGTGTATGTTAGATAAATCTGGCCTGTTGATTATGTTACTTTAAATTTGGGCCATTACCCATGAAGGTAGGAATGGACTGATGTTGAGGAGAACAATTTGAGGATTTTACTAACATAATTCACTTTTCCGATCTGTCTGTATTTAATTTTGTTATAAACAAGGAATAATTTGTGGCTATCTCCATGAAATAACCCATTAAAACAAGAAAGTGGCTTAAACCTGTTAATGTCAAGACTCCATGTAATACCCAGTATGAAATATGCTATTTTGCTTGAAAAAACCAAGTCCTTTTTGTTTTTCTGAGACAGGGCCTCACTGTGCAGTTCAAGGGGGGCCTTAAACTCACTGTGTAGCTAATGCCAGTGTCTTCCTGCCTCTGCCTCCTGAGTGCTGGGATTGCAGGTGGCAACTGCCACAAGAGAAGACTAGTTCAAGTCCCCATTTAAACGCAACTTTTGGGTCATTCCACCGGATGTGTGGGGGACCTCAGGACTGGGGGTTGTATGGGTAGGCACAATTTCTTTTCTGTAGCCTAACCCAGAGATTCCGAGAGCTCCCTTCCACCCATTGGCCGTGGGCTCCCCTGGCCTTTACATTGGACCTGTATGCATTTGTTCTTTTCTGAGTCTAAACATGGTTTTCAGATAATAGCAGCATGTCATTCCTTCATCATGGAAAACAGTATGGAGATCCTCAAAAAGTTAAGCTACAACTACCACAGGACCCAGAAATCCCACTCCTGCTTATATCTCCAAGGGGAGTAAAATCAGTATCTCACAAAGACACCCACGCTCACTGTGGCCTCATTCACAAAGCCAGCATATGGAAATAATGTAGATGTCCTCCAGAAAATAACTGGGTAAAGAAAAATGTGGAATATTATTCAGTCACGAAAAAAGAAGAAAATTGTGTCATTTGTGACAACATAGATGAAACTAGAAGGCCCTAGGCAAAGTGAAATAAGCCAGACCCAGAGGTAAATGTTGCATGATTCAATATGCAATATTGCCTATGTATAATCTCAAATCTGACTCACAGAAGCGGAAGGTGGGATGAGGGCTACAAGAGACGTAAGAAATACTGTAGCACTAAGTATTACAGTGCTGTTCTTGGATTTGAAGTAGCAGTGACAAGAAACAGAACTGGGAACTTCCAGGAACTGCAGTTAATTATGGTTGTGAGTGGTAGGAATGAGGAGATGCTGGTCAAAGGGTGCAGAATTTCACTGTAACATGAGTACTGCCTGTCTCATATTTAGTGCAAGTGGTGGTAGGTGTGTTAATTAGATTGTGCTACTCATTGCATATTGTGAGTAGTAATCAAACCACCGCATTGTGTATTGTAAGTATACACAACCTTGTGAATTACCTGGAAAAAGCATTCACTGATAGACACAACAGTTTTAAGTCCTTGGGGTCCTTAGGATATAAGTGAATGAGAAACGGAGGCATTTTTTTTGCAGACCCCTTAAGGCACAAGGAAGTTAAAGACTGACCTAAGACATAATTGAAAACCAAGACGAAACATTCCGTAAATCCTAGAGCAGGGATTACCGGCCCCCCTCACCAGGTGCTCCATCAGCAAATTGAGCACTAATTGTGACTACAGAGAGTAGGTTTGCTTACACTCTCTCGTTAGGCTCCGGTATGAGCATGCGCACAGCCCTGCCGACTTCCTAAGCTGGTTCTGTCCTAGGAACTGTGTGGGGTCTCAGGAAGCCTCAGCCACACATTCTGCCTCCTCTCCGAAGAAAAGACAAGTTCAAAGCAGTGTTTGAATAAGTAAAGGTACATATGGCTAAGTTTTTACTGATACATGCAGCAGGGCATCCAACTTACTCTTTTTGTAATGAAAAATTGAAATATAGTGCAAGACTTCCCCACCAGTCTGCAGAAACTTCAGAAAAGAGGGTCCAATGTCCCACGGCTTCCATGAAACAGTATTCAAGAAGCATCTTTGAACTATAGGGGAGGATGGGAGCAATACCATTAGCTTCCACAGGGGGCACTCACAGAGGCCCGCACTGGGGAGTTAGTCACAAGGTAGGGACTGACTTTCATGAGTTTTTGACTTTATGATGGCCCGAATGCCTGTCTGCTTTTCACTGTCAGTACAGTTTTGATACATCACACAAGACAGCCAAGGCTTTGTTATAAAATGAAGTGTTAGCTGCATTTCTCCAGCAGTAGACTAATGTGTTCTGAGCATGCGTAAATTAGCCTAAGCCAGGATGTTTGACAGGCTGGATGTATTAAATGCATTTTCTACTTGCAGTCTTTCCAATTTAGGATGGGCTTGTTGGGACTTAGGATGGACTTGTCAGGGGGCATTGGTAGTGTAAAGTTTTCTGGTAGCTCAGTTCTCCTTGATGGGACTTGCTCAGCGAGGGTCATTGCTAAATAAAGGAATCTGTGGTTCTTTAGCTCACTATAAGGCTTATGGAAAAATGGCGATATGCAGAGCCCAGGAAAGCACTCCTTATATACACAGTTTTGTGCTGTACAGGGTTCATTGTCACTCAGTCAATGACAGTGTCTCCAAGGCCATCGGCGGGTGTGTTGAAACAGCAGTGCTGCAGGGAACAATTACTTGTGATGGTCCAGAGACTTCTTCCTCCACAATGGATGTGTTCATGGACAGTTGCATTTTAACTGCGTCTGGGCACATCAAATCCTATGTTAAATACTCTAAAGGGGTCTTTTATAAAAATAAACGCCATGACAAATCCTTTTAGAGAGAGAATCCCATGTTTAAAATGAATAGTTCTCCCTCTGTTTTGGTTAAGTGAGTATCCACCCGAGGGTCTGGGTATTTTTCTTGCACGTGGGCTGCATGAAGAGGAGGGAGTAAGGGGGAAGTGCAGTGAGTGTGAGGGACAGTGACAAAGTTGATGAGGGAAGGACCACCTCAAGAGGACAGTGTGTCCTTTGCAGGCTGGCCTCCTTGGGGACATGCGGAAAGTCCCATGGAGAGAAGGAAGGGTCAAGGCTGTGATGTGGGTAGGAAGGTGTTATGGCTTATGTCTAAATGTCCCCCCTCACCAAAGCCTATGATGTCATAGGTGGGGCTTCTTCAGAGGTGCCTGGATTTGGAGTGTGTGATGTTGGCATTGGTTCATGGCCACTAGGTCCCATTGGTCAAGGGCACTAGGACAAAGGGTGTGAGTGCTGTGTACCCTCCATGGCCTGGATGAGATGGAAGGGAGAGAAGGAACTGGGGTTGCCCCTTGGTGCTGTGGCATCTTCTCCCTGCCACAAACTGTTTCTCCTCCATGATGCCCACTACCTGCCACCCTGCCTTGGAGCCAGAAGAGTATGGACTGAAGCCTCTACAGACTGTGAGTAAAGTAAGCCTCCCCCCCCTTTAGCTTTGGGGATCAGGTATTTTGTCTCAGCAATGAGAAAAGTAACTAAGACAGGGTGGTTGGCATAAGACTTCAGGTCTAGGTGCTGGGAGACAGAGATGATTCTTCAGAAGCCAAGTGTTCTGAGAAAAGAGAGATTAGGGTCAAAGTCGAGGGCAGTGAGCCGGCGCATACCTGCTGAGTGATACCATGCCGAGTGGCCACGCTTGTTCCTACTACAAAGGTCTAGAAGATAGCACCTCCAGAACTTGATAATTTAGTTGGGGAGATCAAGGCAGCTGGGAAGAGTCACACTGGAAGGGAAGACACTGGCTTTGCTGAGTGACAACAAGAAATACAGTAGATGTTGAAGCGCTTTGCATGCATTTGAAATAGCAATGACCAGACACGCCAGGCCCATTCAGATCGAGGGACATTTGAGAACCGCAGCTGTTGGCACTCACACAGAAGCACACGGTGCAAACTGATTTGCAGAGAGCAAAGGCAGACAGACTCAAGCTTCAAAATCCAGGTTGCATCCCCAGGGCAGGAAGGCCAAGGGGGCTTGGCATTCTGCACAGCCGAGCCCATGTTGTGCATAGTTCTGGGTGGGATGCTTCCAAGAGACGTATTCATTTTCCTCCTTTTATCGGTTATTCAATTAGTGGATTTCTCTTGGCCATATTTGTACAAACATACCATATTTAACCACTTTCACTTCCCTTACCCTATGTCCTCCTTAGCTTTATATTTTTTTAGGGAGCTTTCAATGTATATAACACTGTTTGCATTCTCTCTCTCTCTCTCTCTCTCTCTCTCTCTCTCTCTCTCTCTCTGGTGGTGCAGGGGATCAAATCCAGGTCCTTGTGCATGTGGGGCGGGCTCCCTCGCTTGCCTCACTACCCCTTAGGAAGCACATTCAGATGGTGCAGTGCCTCTTGAGGACATGGCCAGGGAAGTGCAGGGTCTAGAAATCATGCTGGATGAGGAATGCTGCAGCCACCCATTCTTCAACTAGCACTGATCCTGTATCTCCCCTGTCATGGGTGCAGTTGAATGCACCGGTGATTCAGACAGAAGCTTGTTGTCCTTGACCCAGTATGGGCAGTCAGTGCAGTGAGCTTGCACAAGAAGACCTGAGGGGAGAGTGAAGAATGACCCTGGAGCGGGGAGGTTCCAGAGGGTATAACAAGGACACAAAAGTAGGTGCTAGTCATCAGGGGAGGCAGACCTGTGCCCCAAGGAAGGAAAAATCCTTACCATAGTTACAGGAGGGGGTGGCTTTAGCTTAACCAGGGAATGAGAATGAAACAAAATGAAATGGGAGAAGACACATGGAAACCCTTTGTGACCTTATCTCTTCTTGCCAAGCAAGGACTCTGCTAGACCGAGGCTTGGTGGAGGTGAACACCCCCTGAAGGCCAGTCCCTGCCTCGGCTGGTTGGGCTCCCACAAGCCAAGGACCAAGGTCAAGGGCTCAGAAGTGCTCCGGCAGCCCGGGACTTGCCAATGGGCACCTCTCCTTTGGTCCAAATCAAAAGGAAAAGAATAAACTAGAAGGAGAGTAGGAGGTGACAATGGAGTAAGCTTTAAGATCACATCTTTCAGGTGGTTTTCATTGTTAAAGAGAATGATCCATGATGAGATGGTATGAAAGGATGGAATTGTGTTTCTAAAATGATGTTATTTATTGGAAGAAGGTGCTGGGATTCTTCCATGGGACTTTATAGGCTGTGGAGTTCAAGAAATTGGGAAATATTGTGCCATTATCCCTCTGGCTTAAAGGCTGTCTTGAGTTGGAAAGGAAGAGCTTGATGTGAGGTAGGAAGAGCAGATGCCATGGAAACAGATGGAAGGGAGAGATGGCCATTTCCATCCTGGACAACAGGAAGTGTCCCTTCCTAGGTGACCTCTGATGAGCTTGCCTCGAGCTCATGCTCTCCAGGGGCAGGGAGTGTACTTAGGGGCCTCGGCTTGTCCCCAGTCTGATGAAGTGACCAAGTCAGTGACTGACCTGGGTGTGCTGTGAGCTGATGGCATGGCACCACTCCTTGGGGCCCTCTGTGTGGCCCATGGAGGATCCTGTTGTGGGCCTCCTGGGGCTTCTGCTCTCTGACCCGTCTCTGGGATCCTGGGAGATGAAACCCTGGAGTGGGCTCTTTGTCTTGGGTGACCTTGTGTGGTACACAGGACTCTTAGTTGCCAATGACAGGAACTTGGCTTGGGCAACTGAGTCACAGGACCACTTGCCAGGGTGTGTGTGTGGTGCGGGATTAGAGGCCTTGCCCACCCCCCTCCTCGTGCAGGAGCCCTAACCCTGGGGCTCCACGCCCTTTCCATGCTGGCTGTCTCATCTGTCTATGCCAAGCATCTGGGTGCAGCATGGGGAGAAGGAAGGGAACCCCCATCACTGGGAGGGGAATAAGGGTCCAGACAATCGGTGCCCAGTGCTCTGTGTTTGGACACCTGCTCCCTGTCTGGGCTGTGTTAACGTTGTGGACTCCCTTCTGGCTCAGGCCAGTAATTAAAGCATAACTTTTTTTTTTTTTTTCTTAGTGAGTTGAAACAAACCAAGCTGGCTCTCGCTGACACAAGAAGATCAGGGGCAGGGCTGAGTCTCTGGGGCACTGCTCACAAGACTCCATTTCCTGGGGCAGCTTTCCTGGGCATGCTGTTGCTTTATAGAAGCTTACATTATTTTTAAAAAGCAATGAATGAATGAATGAATGAATGAATGAATGAATGAATGAATGACAGATGACAGATACTGCTTTTTCCCAGCAGAGGTGCCTGAGCGCACAGGCCCTGCAGTGTGCATCTGTGTTTGGCCTCCTGGTCGTCAGGTGACTGTCGCAGGCAGCCTATGGTCCACAGTGGAGGTGCATGCTGCACGGTGTCCTTCTGTTCTGCTGCCCAGCCCTGACGTCTTCCTATCAGGTTGTCTCTAGCTTGAAAACCAACAGTTAAATGTGCAAAGCAAACTATTTCCAGGCATGTGGGAGTGAATGTTTTTGCAAAGGGAAGCACAATCCTTTGATAAGGAGACCTCTTTTGTTCGCTCTCCACCGGCTCCTGGGGAAGGGATACTGGGGTTTGTCAAACTCCACCAAGGGCTTTCTTTGGGGATTCAAGGAGCCCTGTTACTGCAGGAGCCTGTGATAACTCCAGCTATTAGTATTACTTTATTTTAAGTATCAGTTTTAAAATAGCTGCAGGGCTGCACCTGGAATAAAAATGAATTAAAAAGAAAACCACTGAGTGGAATTTAAATAGCGCCTGAGGGACGGGCTTGCTCTTCTGGTGCCATCAGTTAGAGCCACGATGTTTTTTCCTCCTGAAAGCCCCATGGAGCCACTCATGTGAGCAGACATAGGGCTTTTTTTGGTCATTTTTTCTTCTTTGGGGTTTAAAAATATCTTTGTGGAGGGATCATGGTCTGTCATTTCTAGTCACTACACACAGTGCTGACCTGCTGAGAGGGGCTGAGAGGGACCAAGGACCACAGAGCTCTGTGCTGGGGACAGAGTTCAGGGAGACATAGACCCTGGGACTCTTGTGAAGGCACTTGCTGATGTGAGGATTCCTGGCCTGCTGTACGCTGGGAGCCACTTAACGATTCCTGGAAGAGTCCTCCTGGACTGTATAGATTTGCTAATGGGGGAAGGACAGGGACATTCCTGACCCAGGGACTTGTGTGTATGCAAAGGGGAAGATGGCACCATGCTGTGGTGGGTGCTAGGAAGGGAGGCTGGGAAAGCCACTGGAAACTCAGAGAGGGAATCCTGGAGAGCCAGGCCCAGAGTGGATTTGTGTGTGTAGAGTTGTCTGGATACTATGCTGCAGGTGGAAAAAAAAAGGGGGGGGGGAAGCTGTGTAATTGCATTTGCTTCTCGGAATGAGAGTTTTGCTGGTAGAGTGAAGACGGGTAATGAAAAGTAGGGTTGACAAGGAAGGCTTTCTGACAGTGAAGGCAGTCGTGGGGGTGACAGTGATAAAGGTTTAAACAAGGTAGTAGAAATGAAGAGACGGTAGAAAGAAGAGATGTTTAGAAGGTACAAGAAAACAAGAGTCACAACGCACCTAGATAGAGTGGCTGGGAGTTGGGGACAAAGGCCAGGTACTAAGGAGGGGAAATTTTTTAACGCGGAAATGGTTGGAAGGCCTGAAAACTAGACCTCAGTTCGCCAAGTGTGGTGCTTTTGTAACTTGCCATTAAGGCTTAAAGCATCCACTGGGGATGGGAGAAAAGAGATTTCCATGGTTGATGAGGAGAGAGGAGGGCAGAAACCAGAATGCTACTCAACTGTGAAGGATAAATGGGAGAATTCAATCACCTGCCTATCATCAATGGCAGTTTTTAAAAATCCTCTTTGCCTGTGACATTCCTGAAGGTGAGAGACGACTCTGAAGATGCAATGTCTGGTAAATCTGGAATAGTGGAAAATAATTGGGAAATTCATTAATTATCCCTCCATTAGTAATTCTGTTATGGAGTCCAAGTGGTGGTTTACAACACCAGTTGAAGCCGTATCTGGGAAGAGGATATCGACTTCGCATGAGTCCCTCGAGGGGAGTACTACTGAAATTCCAACAGACTTGTGAATGTAAATTCAAACCCATATAGGGCTGTAATCAAGGAACAGCCTATTAAGTCAATGAACACTTGAAAATGCAGCAATGGCAGACAGCAAATGGTCTAAACATTTTCCCAATATTCATTCTTCCTTCCCATGGAGGAACTGCATGGAGCCAAGAGGAAAGGAAGTGACATTGAAGCACTATAATAATAGGTATAATTTATTAGACGCTTAGATGGGACTGGACACTGCACTAAGTATGGGTCACAAGCTAGCTCATCTCGTGCTTCCTACCACTCGTAAGGGAGGGCTGTTATTACCTTCATTTGGGCGCTGGGGACCTTGGAGGGCAAGTGCTTGTGAAAGGGGTTCAGAGGATGTCTTGACCCCCGAGCACAGGCAGATGGGGCCAGGTTGGAAGAGCCAGGCTTGGATTCAGCTCTTTGCTGAATGCATTGGTCCTTGGCTTATTTATCAGCAAAAGGTAGAGGTTGGTTCACAATGCTTCACAAATGCTCTTTGGCTATAAAATCCCATCAGCTTCTTCCTTTGCTTTTGCCCTGGCCCTGGGTTTCCTATAAATGTGTCATAGGCCAAGGTGAGCGTGACTCATGGGTATACAGATAATTGAACCAGTGTCTCCAAATGAGGGTGCAAAAGGTGAGTTTCGGGGCAGAAATGACTCCTTGAGAGTTGTCTGTGTGGCTGTGTGAAGTACACAGTGGACTATGAGAATCTCTTTCCTTACTGTGTCATCCTGACTCTTGCCCTGAGAGAAATGCCCTTTCCCAGGGTGGACTCTGCTTTGCCATTAATTTTGTATATGTTTAGAAATATTCTTTTGCTTCTATTTCACCTTTCAATTTCTCTTTCACCTTTGATATGTCTTATTGCCAAGCTAGATGTCTGACATGTTTATTATTTCTGAAAACATCTTCTCTGGGACCAGAATGATCTTGATTGACATTGGAAAATTTCTAGGGCTAGATCCTCTTCTTAAGTGTACATGTCCTTAACTCGAATGCCTAAAAACCACCCCAAATGTCAACCTAAGAGGGATCTGGTGGCAATATCTGAGTATTGGAAAATTGGTAATTGTTGACCTGTTGAGAACAGAAGAATAACTCGGGAGAAGCACTGTTATGCCGGGCAGTGTCCAACGTCACTCAGCTGACTTCTATAATAATTACAGCTCCATGGCTGCTGTTGCTCTTTATTCGGGCTTTGTGTGCCCTGCGCTGAGCCATGCACGCCATTTTGCACGGGTCCTCAAGACAGATGAGCAACACAAAGCCTTAAAGAAATAAGCTCCTCTGTCTAGGTGTTACTATTAGTGGAGCCCAGCTGTCAGTAGTCAGCATGGCGAGCAGTTTGGGAGTTCAACTTGTGTCTTTGGGGGGGACAACTAGATGCAAATCATAAGGCCTCCCTACATTTACATTTCTAGTTTCGCCATCTCCTCAAGTCACTAGTTTTGTGGTTCATATTAGTCATTTTTCTCAAGCTGCCTGTATTTGTTGGTTTTAAGATTCAAGAGATAATACCTCCATCTGGTATTATGAAATTTGCTTTATGAGTCCATTGTTTTCCTTGTCAGACTTTTTGGAAACTGAGATGGTCTCATCTGAATGTGTTTGTCTTGCAGACTCCTAATTTCTTTAACTCATCCTCAGGAAGGAGCCCTTTCCATCTTCCGATTATGACAGTTGCCCTTCTCTATACCCTGCTGATCACATTATCTTTACACAGAACTGAGCATCAAAGTGGCATTTGTCTTCAAATGCCATGGTCTGGCTCTAAATTATGTTAGGGTAGGATGATACTAAGGCATGGTACAGGGTCAGTGAGGTTTGTTAGACCAGGGAACGACCACAAAATACCACTGTCTTTTTGTCCAACCTTACCAAAGGGTAAATGATGCACACGCTGGCCGGGAGGGCCTGGGCTGCTGATATTATCTCAAGAATGTCAAAGGGTGATTGAGCTCTGTGATTAAAGGAGAGACATGGTTATAAGTAAGGATTTAGTCTGGAACCAAGTGGACAGGGAACAGTGGAGAGCGCGGAGTCCGGGAAGAGGTAAGGATTCCAGGGCTTGTGTTTTTAGGGCTCCCGCTGTGAAATAAAAGTTCAAATGTGCCAGACTTAACAGTACATATAAAACCTCCTCTGGCTACATTTTAAAAACTACCCGCATTATTTAGGTAACAATAGGTTTTCCACTAACGTCTCTCTTTTTTTCTTCCTGTTTTAACCACTCAGGTTACCATAGTGCATTTATAATGAGTCCATCTTGATCATTCTATGTCCATTGGAATGCATATCTTCCTGAGAATTTATGCATAAATTGGATTTCTGTAAATTACGTGGTTTATGTAACAAACTTTAAAGATAGCTAACTATATTGTATTTTATAATTACAGAACACATTTAAATGCATTTTCATGTCATGCTCTTAAATTATTATTAGCACAGAAACAAAGCTTAACAGCCTTCAAAGTATAGGCCTTTTTGTTTTGTAGAGGATATTCCAGAAAGGTTTGATGGATCAGGCAGATTCATATCACTGTAGGTCTACAGCCAGGACCCCACTTTTCTTCCTACTCTGGTGTTTTTCTAGTATATTATTCCCTGATACCAACAACTGAAACATTTTGTGAAACCTCTTTGCTTTGGAGATGGTAGGATGACTTAGAAGACCCGGTGAAGAGAATAATTGATGCAGCAGAGGTGGCTCAAATTTGGTATTACTGGAAGTATTATATCTCGGGATGCTGGTTTCCCAAGACCCTTCCCAACATGCATCATGGCTGTCCATGTGAGCCTGGCCAAATGAAGGAGCACACATGGACCACTGTCGCCTAGGATGAGAGGACCCCAACTTTCCTCAAGCAGCCCTGGACAGACCAGCGCAGAGCTCAGTGACAGTGAGATACCACTCCAGAGAACAGAGTATTCTCTTCTCCCCACTGTTGGTTGTATTAGTGTGTAGTTTGTCCTATAATTGACCTGCACTTCGGGTTGCTTAAAACAATCAGGCCAACACTGGAGGCTGAGAATACCTTGGCAGGACCAGGACTCTTAATGCAATTTATTCAAATTAGAATTACAAATAGTTTGAGGTGTAGAGTTAGCGGGATTCTTGGAGGTTATATGCTACATCTGACTGCCAAGAAGTCCTTGAAGTGTTTGTTTATCACAATTTCACACTCTCCTTTCTTAGCTCCTCTGAAGAAGTTCTTTTAGGTCTACTCTCGAGAATAATTATATTGCTTTTCTAAAATCAGATTTTATTGGTACATTTTAGATAATTATACTTCTTGATTTCTTTGTTTCCTCCCTCCTTTCCCCTCTCTGTCTCATTAGCTTCTACTTGCCTTCCTCCCTCCTTTTGAAATTTCATGGATGGTGTGCAGTGAACGATCAAGTTTCTCTTCTGTGGTTGCCTGATTGCACACTTAGAATCAAATTAGTTGTTGGTCTTTAGCAAATGAATCCAGTTTAACAAGTGGGTAGAACTCTGCTCTGCACAATTTAACTTTGGCCTTAGTTCATTGCTTCATTTCTGTCTTCTTACCCTCTTTTTCTCCTTTTTTCTTTCTCACATATTTGCAAATTACAGTGACTTGGTAGAGTTTTGGTGTCTCTTTAATCAACCTTCAATTTTGTTTTGTTTGGAATGAGACTGGGCACAGACCAATCACAGTCTGGTTATCTCTCCCTCTTAAAATATAGAAAGGATGTTACATTGTACATCTTAGGAGTCCTGGTGGCTTCTAGTAGTCAACATATTCTTTCCTAAATCCTTACAAGCCACTAGTTGGATAATCAGCTCCATCGTGGGGTCAGGCTGGGGTTTGGGGACGGTGTCTTTCCTCCTCCACCTTACCCGGACAAGATTGCTCCTCCCAGCACCTCAGCTGCCTCCAGACAGGACCTGTGAGTCTCTCCTTCAGGGCTCGGGCTGTGCCTTGTCAGAGGCTGAATAGTTGAGCTCATTTCAGGCAGCCAACTGTTCTCTTATTATCTTTCCACTCTCTTGCGCTCCACTTACCTCTTTATGATGTTTATTTTACCTTCTTCCCTCTCAAGATCATTTTCCTAAGGAATGGCAAACAAAGCGGGAATTTCACCTTCTTATTGCCATCTGTGAGCATTAAATTATCTTCCCTGAGCAAGTGGATTCATTTCAATCACTTCTTCAAATCTAGCCCAAAAGTTCTTTGAAATAGTGTGTAGCACTTTCAGAAGCCTCAGCCCTGCTGACCTACAGCACCCCCCGGTACCCTGCTGCTGCTCTATGTCCCTGTGGTTGGGGGCCCCTCTTCCCACACTTGCACCTGTCCTCTGAGACAGCTGTATGGGTGACTGCGTGGCCTCTTTTAGACGACTCCCACTCTTTTTCTTCTCTGGGATTGTTTGGAATTATTCTGCTGAAATCTTATCTGTCGTAATTATTCTTGGATGAAAGCCTTACTTGTTGGCTATGCAGACGGGGCATTCCACCTCTTTTTTTCCTCACCAATAATGTCTTTAACTCATTCCTTCTAAAGCCCAGGTGCCTACCCAAGACCTTGCTCCATCCTTTCTTCTTTGTTGCTTGCAGCTCTGATTTTCCTTTCTGGCTCCTTATCTGCTGCCTGCCTAGATAAGCACAGCTCCCCTTTCCAGAAAGAAAAGGAAGAAAAAGAGAGTTTTAAAGTGAAAGCAAAGAAAAAGGTAAAGAAGACAAAAGGACCCACCCCTTAGATTGTCCAGTCTCCTCCAGCAACTGCAGTATTGCTTCCTTTCAAGTCTGTGCCCACGTTCCTTGACGGTCTACCTTTCCTGTTTGCTCTTCACCACCTCTTTCCTTGGTCCTCTGCAGACAGACTTCTGGCCTCTTGATGTCTTTGAAGCTTTGTGTGGTTCCTCCAGCAAGGCTCCTGCTCTGGGCTCTGATGAAAGTGCCCCCCGCCCGTGTGCCGGCTGACTTCCTGCTCCTTCCTTGCCTTGTAGGCTAGCGCAGAGCCTTGCCTTACCTGGCTGCTGACCTAGCTATTCATCCAGCCTTTCACCCCCCACCCCCCCATCTGACTGACAGCTTCTCCACCCTCTAGGCTAAGGCCTTGGCTCTCCTCCCAGTTTTGTTTTCACTTCTTCCCCAATTAAGTTCAAGACATCTACAGATAACCCTGAGTGATTCTTCTGCCCACCTGGCCCCAGGATTTTCCTTCCTGTGTACAGTGTCTCCTTTTACATATCAACCAGCCCCTTGCTGAAACCCCTCAACTACTTTATCCGAAGGGTGAAATTCAAATCTTTGCTCATGAGCTCTGGTTGTGGACCACAAGCCTTTGAAGGCCTGGGGGAAGAATGACAATAGGGTTGAGGGTGTAAGCTCCAAGCCCAAGGGTCTGGGTTCTACTTCTGGCCCTGCCATCATTCTAGGGCTGTGTAGATCCATATCTGCCTCTGGGTTTATTGACATAACCAGGAAATGCTCAGTCCAGGGTCAGGTGAGTAGGCAGTTGAGGAGCCCAAGCTGCCTGGCTTGAGTTGAAAGGAGATGCATGAGTGCAGGGACAGGGCCTGATCCTGGTGGACTGTGGCCAGGACGGAACAGCTTCAGCTCTGCTGGCTCCATTGGTCTGCTGCCTGCCCTCATCTACTGCAGACTGGCTTCTGCTCCTTTTGTTCCTAGGAGCAGATGGTGGCCCCTAAACTCCTGGGCTTCTGCACCCCACAAGCAGCTGACCAGCAGAGAATCCAAATTCCTGGAGGGGATGGCAAGGGCTGTGTGGTTCATGTTCAGCTTTTTCCACGTTGGTCCCAAGCCAAACAATGGTGGCACATGCATGTGCATGCATGCATGCGTGCATGTGTGGTGGGGAGAGCAATTGGTACCTTAGAATAAATAGGGTTTCAGGGTCTGACTCTGAGAAGACATGTGAGGTTCACAGAGCACCTGGAGATTTGCTGTCCTCTAGATTTGCTGACACACTGTCACCTTATAGATGCTTGCCACTGGGCCAGAGTCCATACCTGGCAGGTGGACATTGACATCCTAATTTTCAAATTACTGTTCAGGTTGGAATGTGTCCCCCTGCTCCTGTCTGTCTGTCTCTTTTTGTCTTTCATCACCATCCATAAATAATCTCCAGCCAGGTCTCTATAGCCTACCTTTCTCTTGCCTCACCCAACCCATTAAGATTCCCCCTTCTGTGCTCTAACACTGGCCCCTTCTAACCTCACCTTGTCACTAGTAGGATGCCCTTGGTGTTATTTATCATCTCGGTAAACCCTGGGTAAGATCAGCAGGTCTGGGACAGCCAATGGCTCTGGACAATGACCGTGTATGCCTGTAGGTAGTGTCCCTTCCCAAGATACTACACTTTATTCTGAGTTAAGATGGTCACTCACTCACAAGATTCCTGCCACTTATATGTTACCAGCTGGCTCTTCCTTGATGTCAGAATTGTGTCAAGAATAGCAGTTTCCCTAATTGCTTTCTGTACCTTTAGAGAGATAAAATTGTCAGCAGGACTAGGCGGAGATCTGTTTGATGTTCTCCTTATAATAGAGTTGGGCCTCCAGGAGATAGCAGGATTCTTGCTATCACTGCTGTCACTGGCTTTGGAGAACCGTTTGCCATCTATATTGGGAAAGTGCTATTTATCCCAGCAGCTGGAAGAGTGTTCTGCACCTGATTACCTCAACCTGAGTGACTCTGGTCACCTCTCCTATTTTAAGAGACCCTCTGGGAAATCTTTTCTGCGATCTCGAGGCTTTCTGACATCACCATGTAACAGCCGTTCCTTTCTTATGAGAAGCAGCTGGAATTAACAGATGGTGCCTATTGTCTGATATTCTTAAGTAGGTTAAACTAAGATGTGTGCCCCCTTTAATGAAAGCAGCATTGGACAGAACTGTGTAGAGGGAGAACATTCCCTGGCTGCTCTGCTTCCTTTGAAAACTGCCTTTGTTGAGTAATCACGCTGGCTCCCCTCCTTTGTTGGGAGAAATACACTACTTCCTGTCCAGCGGGACAGGGGTGGGAGGTGGGGGCGGGGAGAAGACTGCCAGCAAGGGCTCAGGCTTCCTGTCCACGCTGAGGTGAGGAGGAGGAGACGCACATTACTCCCCTTTTCACCCTTGTTCCAGGTCCCAAGACTGCAGGAGAATCTGAGCCCAAAACAGTAGAGATGGTGGGACTCCTACATTGAGATTTCCCTTCCGTTGGTGGGAAATTTAGAAACACTCTTTTGGCCAGGCCTCCTTTTGGGAGGTGCCGAATGTCCATATTGTTACAGTGCCCAAAAAGTCAGTTTTGTTTAGTTCATTGTGGGGCAGACAGTATTGTGGCAACTCGCTTGTCACCTCTTGTCCCAGTCTAAGCATGATCCCTGAGGTTTTGCATTCCACAGCTGTGTTTCACAGCTGTCTTCTGCCTCAACTGTCAAAGCCCTGCCTGGTCTTTTCCCTTCCATA
Organism: Ctenomys sociabilis; assembly: GCA_004027165.1. NCBI lineage: Eukaryota > Metazoa > Chordata > Mammalia > Rodentia > Ctenomyidae > Ctenomys > Ctenomys sociabilis. The sequence goes on from PVKA01006460.1 coordinate 22,612, forward strand.
ATGCTAGTTCATCTCAGGTCCACGTTCCAGAAAGAGAACAGTCTCTGCTTGCTTTGTCAGGTTACAAACAGTCACCCTGTTCCTTTCCCTAGGGAGCATCTAAGAACAGTGTTGCCCCTGCCCCCCAGGGCTCTAACGTGTTTCCTTCCATCTATGCGTGAATCTACCTAAATGTGCTGTGGAGTGTAGAACACTGTCCTTCCTTAGAAGACCCAGGGTATTTATGCACATGGAGCAGCGCTGCAAAGTTGTTAGATTTCTCCTCCCTTGACCTACTGTGGCACATTCTTTGACATTATCTCTGCTTATCTTTGGTTTTATTGTAATTTCTCAGGAGTATCTCTTCACTTTCATCTGGTCAAGGATGCCTTTACCTTGTCTAATAAACCACATTATAAAAAGTCATTCCTCAATCATTTCACCTTTGGGGACAGAAGAATGACTATCTAAGGACACTCTGCCACAGGGCAGGATAGCAGGAGGGCGGCCAGCACATGCCCCACAAGTCACCGATGGGTGCCCACGAGCTCGCATCCCTCATGCACCAATGTCTTTCCTGCTGCTTCTCCATATTTCACCTTCGAATTTCCTGCAGCCTCTGCCATGCCCTCTGGTTTGATTTCATATCTTGTTTTTAATTCAGTTATCTGCCTGTCGCGGGGGAGGGGGGCAAGGGCGGAGAATGCACTAGCCTTACCTGGGTCGTGGCGAAAGGATCCTGTGAAATGAAAATTTTACAGGGACCTGTAGATCCTAGGAAGTGGTTTTGATTGTTCTGGAGGCAAGAATGGGGTGGTCCTAAATCATCCTCTCCTGGGGAGGCGAGAATGAAACAAACTTGAAATGGGCTCTGAAAGCTTTTTTTGGTGGTTTATTTATTTGGTACACGGTCTCACTATGCAGTTGGGACTCATAGTGATCCTCTTGTCTCAGCCTCCCCAGCGCTGGGACTATAGGCATACAGTACCACCCTAATTTCAGGGTCTGCAAGGTACACCCGGGGTCCTGGGGCTGGCATGGCATGCAGTACCAGGGATCGAACTTGTGTCCTTGTGCTTGCCAGGCAGACAGTTATGCTGCCGAGCTATCTCCCCAGCCTGGGCTCTGAAATCTTAAACCAAACACCTATGCATTCAATGGCCTTGACTTTGGTCTGTCATATTTGGAACCTTAAGAAAGGTGCCACCCATAGCTCTTCTGCCCTTCCCAGGCCCCAACATCTTTCCCGTGTGCTTCTGTTCCATCTCCTGCTCCCTCCCCAGGGGGCCAACACTCAACTCACCAGAATGTGGCTTCTACCCCACATGCATTTAGAGCAATGTTCTGTGCTCTTAAGACCCTATCTGCGCCTCTTTTACTGTGATTCTTGTTCTTTTTTTTTTTTTTTTTTTTGGAAAAATTGACCTTCAGTGGTGGGCATGGCAAGGAGCTCAGGCAGTGACTCCATCTGTAGCCCCGTAATTATGAAGGCACAGGGGCAGAGAGAGGGGGATTCAGGAACGGGAAGGGAAGAAGGTTGCGGGAGGAGTGTTGGCGTTGTTCCTGGATTCAGTCTCCAGCTGAGCAGTCACCCAGCCCTGCTTGATGTGGTTTTGCACAATGGACAACAAAGGTTCTCTTTGCTTCTCTAGAATCTGTGACTGCGAGAGCAAAGGAGCGAGTTTTATTTGCTAACAGCAGGCACGTTTGATGTGTGATGCTTGCTCAAGTATTTAGCACCATGCCTGGTGGTAGAAAAACAACTGAAAGCCTGTGGATCTGTAGCAAGAGCTGTGGCAACTCCTTGCTCCACTGGGTCTTGGGGTTCGGACCATCTGTAATGGAGTGCACTGGACATGTTGTGGTTTCTTTCTGGACTCTTTGGTGGGGGAGGCAGTGAAGGTTCTTCTCTGACTCTGTTACCCCTTGGAGGCCCGAGGTCAGGAGGAATGGGCTGGGAGGTGGCAGGGGTAGCAGGGGTGGGGTAGCCGCCTCAGAGACCTTGGGCAAATTTGTTTCTCTCTCCCCACTGGGGGCAGCAGTCATCCTCACCTCCCACCCTCGGGTGCTATGAAGATAGATGCAGATAGGAATAATTAAACTGCAGCCGCAGCTGCTGTGATATCCAATAACGAAGCTAAGTCTTGGGATCCTGAAGTCACCTTCCCACCCTGCTCATCTCAGCTACTTGATCCTATGAAGTTATGCTCTTTAGCTGGAGACCCAGGGCCTCAGACTCAAAGTGAGAGCAGCCAGAAACCAGAGCCTCTGCAGCTCAGCAGTCTGGCTGGGCCAGGTCACACGCAGGGGTGTCTGACAGAAATAAACAGGAATTGAGAGAGACCAGCTCAGGCTCAGAATCTACATCCCTGTCTCCGCTGTTGCAGCTTTCAAAAAAGGTGAGCTAAATGCAGACTCCCACTTAAATACTTTTCAGTCACCCCCTGAGGGCTGAGCCTGACCCAGCGGAAACTAGCTCGGTTCCTAGGGTTCCTAGGGAGACAGAAGTCTTCATCGCCTCCTTCTGTGGAGATCAGGCTCCCTGAGAGAAGATAGAGAAGAGAATGGCAAAGTCCCACTAGAGGGTTCTCACTTCATCCTCAGGCCCCTCATGTGATCTCTCTGCTCTGCCTACCTGTCCTATGTTCTAAATCCTGGCCAAATGTACTTCGCCTGTGCAGAGCAGGGACCTATGCAGATGTCAGACTGACCCAGTCGGCAGAGCTCCCCTTGTATATATAGATTTGCAGTTTTACCGTTGGGCCCTGCTTCCTGGACAAGGGTTGGAGACACTGTGGTGAGTAGTGTTCTTTCCCCTGGTGGTGTCTCGTGGTCGGAAGGAGCTGCTTGCACCCTTTGGAGGAGATGGGTGTCCATACCGCTTTGCTTACTCTGTGGAAGGTACATAGGCGGAGAAGGCACCCCGATTCCAAAAATCTAAACACAGGACGTGAGCAGAGTGGAGATTTCAGGAGATGGGGTACCTTTGTAGGTGAAGCTTGGTTCTCCCACCTACAATGAAATATGCAGCTTGGGTAAGTGTACAGAGAGGTCAGGAAAGAAGGTCCCTGGGGAGGCCTGGGGGAGGTGGGACATCTAGCTTGTAGCCTCTGACGCAGCATGTGACACAGATCCTTTGTTTCTTGTAGGTTCTCTGGGAGTTAACTATTTCCTGGCCTACTGCAACACCACCCTGCCACCCCGAAGGGTGGCATCTTTATTCCTGAGCGCACTTAGCTCAGGGGTTGGCAGGGCCAAGTGCTCAAGGATTGTTAGGAAGCACTAAGGAGAGGCCAAAGCAGCAGCTACCTGTCAGGCCGTGGTTGGCGAGCAGGGAGTGTTTCCTCAGCAAACAGAGTTGGCCTCGCCTTTGGTGTCTGCGGGGGGCCGGCTCCTCTGCTCCTTCACTCTATCTTGTGTCAACAGAGGCAATTCACAGAGCTCAGGGCCAAGAGCAGGGAAGGAAATTAGAGTGGAGATTTTGGCTGCCGAGCTGGAGGCAGGCGGAAGAGCAGAGAGGAGGGAACCCAGGCTGGAAGGGGGTTAACTTGTCCCACATTTCCAGAAATTTGAAGACGGTCCAGCCGCAGTCCTGTTGCCATTAACCTCCCAATGCTAGATGCTAACGGGGCAGGTTTGCCTTCCTGGCAACCTTTCCCAGCGTGGTGCCTACCACTAACAGACTTGTGCCAGCGTCTCATCTAGTGGGGGCTTCCAGAGACTGGAAGAACGAAACGCAGCAAAAGCTCAAATGTCTGTGCTGCCGCCAGCGGCAAAGGAGTACTTTTGACTAATCTGTAGGGGCAAGGGGCTTGGGAAAGAGGATTATCTCTTTTATGCGTTGATGTAATGTTTCTCCTGAATCTGCTGTGTGCCAGGCACTGTACCTGGCTGGGGATGCAGAGATGAAAGGAACAGCCTCTCCTCCACAGAAGCCCCGGGCCAGAGGGGATCTGAGGAGCGCCGGCTCCCTCAGGGTGCACAGATCTGTGTTAGTAGAATCTTAGAACCTGGGCTTCCAGAAGCTTTCTTTTAACAAATTGATTTTGAGGTGATTTTAAGTTCACATGCAGTTGCAGTAAAAGACAGAGGGGTTCCTGATATCCTCCCTCAGTTTCCTTCATGGTGACCTTGTGGAGCTCGTTGATAGAACTTGGCGGTCTTGGTGTGGTTCAGTAGGCTTTCTGTGCGTCACCTGCTGTGGCTCTTTTCTTTCATTGCATTAAGTGGTTCTTCTCCATCCCACTTCATCCCTGCAGCCTCCTCATGCTGCAGGGTCTCTGCAGTGAGGAAAGACAGACACTGAATTAGTCAACAGCTCACAGTGCTTTGGTGGCCTGCTTGGCAGGAGGAGGTTTCCTCTGGTGCTCCCAGCCCTATCTGCTCTCTCACTATTTCCTTGTACAGCAAAGTGTGACTTTAGGGAATTGAGAAGGATTGGCTTAAGTGCAAAAATAATATATTGGCACCAGAAATCAAACTCAGGACCTTGTGCTTGCTAGGTGGGCGCTGTGCTGCTGAACTATATCTCTGAGGCCCAGCAATTCTTTTTGAATGGCTGTACCATGGCCAGGCCTTTGCCATGGGCTAAGCCCTAGATGTGGGTTTTGTGTGTATTGTAGTGTCTTATCCTCAGTACATCTCTATGTGGCCAGTGACCATCTGTAGGCACAGAGATCATGACACAGCTGCTAATAGCAGAACCAGGGTGCCTAACCTGACAGCCCCTGCCCTTAGCCTTTACCTTAAAAAGGAATGAATCAAGAATTGCCAGTTGGAGGGGCCGGGGAGATGGCTCAGTGGAATAAGTGCTTCCCTGACAAGCACAAGGGCCTGAGTTCAATCCCTGGTTCTGGAAAAAAAAAAAAAAAAAAAAAAAAAAAAAAAAAAAAAAATGAGTATGGGGCTGGGGATTTGGCTCAGCGGTAGAATGCTTGCCTAGCAAGCTGGAAGCCCTGAGTTCGGTCCTTAGCACCAAAAACAAAACATAAATCTCTCCTGAAAAACAGTTCAGCCAAAAAAATACAGTAATCAAGAATTGGTAACTGTGGGCTCTGGGGAGGCTGGGTAGTGTTGTGGGGCTGGTGCTGTAGGACAGGAACTGTCTGACACCCCGTCCTAGCCTCTGTTCCCCACCCACTTTGCAACCAAAAGCAGAGCTTCCTTATGAACCCATTTGAATGGAAGCTCTGCCCTCAGCAGAGGAGGGATCTGGTGTCACAAGGTGCACTCAGTGCTCCTGGACTTAATTTGAAACTTGTAGAATTGTTATGAACCAGTCCCCAGAAGTCCCCATTGGACTAATCTAGTATTTCTGGTCAGCAGAGCAAGGTGGGATGAAAGAAACTTTTTGCGGGAACAGTGGACCTTTGTGTGCAGGAAGTGGGACTAGGAGGCTATTTTTTAAAGGGTTAAGTGCAGAAAATATCATTGGAAAGGGCTGATTTGGGCAAAACAAAGATTTTACCCATTGGAGTTGGGCAGAGCTAGGATGGGATTTTGGACAGGCACCTGACCTGCTGCCCGATTCCACTGTGTTTGTGACAGCGGTCTTTTGCTCTTCCTGTTTTACCTCAGGTTTCCAGGATGTTGCAGCTTACATCCTTTCTGAGACAGGGCTGAGACCCCACCTCCCAGCCCTGTACACTTCCCGCAAGGGCCTTCCTTGTCCTCCTTCCTCAGGGCTCCTAAGCCCGGCCTCCCTCCTTCCTTTCTCCTCAGTTTCCCTGAAGAGCAAGGCTCCCTACCTGCCTGCTCTAGCAAGATAACGAGACTCTTCTTGATTGCTGCCCTTGGTTCAAGCAGAATTTCCACAGAGGGCAGGAAAGTGTGGGAAATAAAGTTGTCCTGTTTTTGGTCCCTTCCTGGCCATATACTCAGAAGCTAGAAAATCAAGGGTTCTGGTGACAGTTCTGTGACATCCACTTTTGTTTGTTTAAAATTCAATGTCAACATCAAACAGGCATCACAGGAAGATGACAGTTCCCACTTCTTCATGGGGCAATCAGGAGCTGAGCAGTAGCGCCCCCTTTAGGATGCACTTGGCCTGATTGGTTTGAGGTCCATGTGCTTAGTAACTGCCGATCCCTGTCCTACTCAGAAAGTGTGCAAGCCAATCAAAGGCATGTGGTCACCTTGGTCCTGTTCAGGGACCCAAATGATGCACCAGTGGACACTTATACATTCTTGGTCAAGCAATGATGTCCCCAGCCACAAAGGCTGTTTTTATTTACAAGGCTCAACATTGGAGAGATGGATGATAAGCGAGCGGTGAAGGAGAAAGGGCCGTGGTCCAGGTCCATTAGCAGGATGGTCTGGGCACCTCCCTGTCCCAACCTACCTTGTCTTTCTGTTGAAATGTCAGAAGAACGAGAGGTCTTGTTCTTTGTTTGCAGGAGTGTGGACACCGTCTTCTTCCACTTCTTAGTTTCCGAGATCTTCCCATCCCCTCTTGCACGTGGCTCGTTCCAGTGCTGATGCTACGTGACGTCTGCAGTGGCAGGGAAAAGCTTTTCTCTATAAATTTGCTGTACGTGTGGGCAGGGGAGCCTGGCATTCCAGCATCCAGCTGCTTCCTGCCCTCCCTGCTTGACCACACACACTGCATTGCTTCTGCACCTTCTGAGACCCACTTCTTTCTTTTCTCTTTTTCCTGTCTCTGTCCAGCTCTGTATACCCCTGGCCTTTTTTTTTCCCCTAACCTATGGTTCTTTTTTATTACTCCATGTTTGCAGTACTTCACAGATACATTCATTGTGGGTAGCTGGGACGTTTACCTAACACAGGTTATTATTATTATTGTCATTATTTTTACATCCATCTCCTCCTCTTCATTCCTTCCTAATTTGCTAAAGATCTGTCTCCACATTTCCTGTCAGCTGCTATGTTACTCTTTAATTTATTTATGTTTTAAGTTTCTCATATAAGAACAAGGTACAATTTTTAAACTTGTGTGTCTTAACAGTATGAATCCTTTGCCGACCATTAGAGAAATATAAATTAAAACTGTCTTATTCCACAAAGAATGGCTATCAACAAAAAATAAAAAAAATAACAGTCTAGCGAGGAATTTTTCTGCATGGGCAAAAGGAGCCCTTCTACCTTGTTGGCGGGAATGTAAGCTAGTACAATGCCCTTGGAAATCAATGTGGAGGCTCCTCAAGAAAGTAAGCCTAGAAATTCCACGTGACCCATGCATTCCTTTTCTAGGAATCGTCCTAAAACATAATGACATTGTATTACAGTGACACACGTTTCAGTGTTTATGTCAGAACAATTCATAATAACTAACTCCTGGAACTAGCCTACGTGTCCACCAACAAATGAATAGATAGAGAAAATGTTGTGTTTATAAACAACAGAATGCCACTGTGCATAACGAAGGACGAACTTGAATCCTTTATGGGAAAATGGATGACCTTGAGACCATAATGTCATGTAAAATAAAGCAGACACAAAGCTTAAATATCATGTGATTTCTCCTGTATGAAAACCCCTAATTATAAATAAAGAGATAATAGGAAGGAGGGGAATAGACCTTTCTTAAATGGAGAGGGGATCAAGAGATGAAGAAGTAGGAAGGGAAGGACAGGAAAGGAGAAGGAAAAAAAAGATTTCAGATATGTTGCATGCGTGTACCAACTCCACACAAGGAATGTGAACATCACATACTGCACACTAATAAAAATGAGATTTAAAATGAAGAAAACATGAAGTCAAGGTACGTCCATTTTCCTACAAATGTCCCAAGTTTGTCCTTCTTTATGGCAAAGTACTAGACTATGGTGTAGAAATGCCACGTTTTCCTTACGCATTCTTCTGTTGATGGACATGCAGGCTGCTTGCATGACCAGCTATTGTGTCTTTTGTGCTGTATAAATGTGAGTGCACATGTGCCACCATACTACGGTGTCTTTACCTTGTATGACTTTTCTGTATTTCTAGAAAGTTCCTCAGCTGGCTCTATCTACTTCTCCCAACTTAGCTCCATCCGTCCGCCCTCCTTTGGCTTTCATTCTGCTTTCCTAGGCTGTACAAGTTGTGAGGAACGCTTAACTCTGCTCCTGAAGGCTTTTTACAGTACTTGCACCACCAACTCTGAAGTTGGTAGACTGGAGAGAATGCTCCGCAGCCCAGGAAGTGAGCTTGTACCTGAAAGATCTGGCGGTGTTTGGAGGAGATTTAGATTTAATTAGCATTTCCTTTCATGCCACTGTCAATATGCTTCTGTTATGTTTGTGGGGTTGTGTGGGTATCCTCTGGTGACTAATTACATGAAATTTCTCTTCTTTGTTAAACTCTAATAAACAGGCACAATATATAAAGTTGAAACTGGCTCTGTTGCCAAATGTGAGATTCTTAATTTCATCAGGGACTTATTTTTCTTCTCTTCAAAGGCATGGTAAATTCATTTATTCGTATTTAACACTGGGTGGGTAATATTTATATTTTTTTCCTTTTACAGGAGATGAGTAATCAGAACACATACTCCTCCTCTTCCTTTTTTTTTTTTTTTTTAAGTTTTGGTCCAGAAGGATTGCAATGAAAAAAAATGGGAACTTTATTTAGATTGTTCCCATTGTGCTGATTTTTCCAACCTTGAGCTAAGTGTCTTTCCTCAGCCCATGAATAGTATTTTATGTTAGAAACAACTCTGCCTTCACTGTTTCCTGTGGCATCTTTCCTATGTGCGTGGGACCTGGTTATGCTCTCAGGACTCACTGAATCCATCTACCACCAAGACTTCTTGGAAGTACCAACCGAGAAAGTGAACTCAAGGGGAACCAGGGAGACCTTGTTCCACAGATAAAGGAGTCTGACTGGAATGACCGTGACCTCCTTGGCACTCAGATAACTGGTGGGCCCAAGTCCATGATGACAGTGTCCATCTTCACATAAAGATGCTGAGGCTGGGTACAGGACAACTTCTTTTTTTCCCAGAATTTTATTGAAGAACAAATAGCAATGAGACAGTTTCAAATCACATCAATAGGACAGATTCAATAATTAATACATTGCACATTGTTTTCTTAGTGGTTATTTGTTGTACAAGGTGCAGACATGATATTCTATTTGCAAACACTATTAGAGCAGGTCCTTTTATTCATTGAATTAAGAGACTGTAGCTATAAACCTATCTTTTTTTCTTTTCAAAGCTGATTTATAGGACAGTTTCAATAATTAATACTTTTTACATTGTTATCTTCCTAGTGGTTATCCATAGTATACGAAGCAGACAGGATATTCTGTCCAAACACTATTAGTGCAAATCATTCTTTTCATAGAATTACATGAAAGGAGTTGCATATTTATCCTAACTATTCTGTATATATAATTACAGAATGGTCCTTCCTTTGTATCCCCTTTTTATTGTTTAGTCCTGTTAGAGATGGGTATTCTATTGTCATTCAATTATTATAGGTGTTTGAATTAGCAAAACACTCCAACACAGTGTAGCAGTCGACAATAGTAGTGAGTTATCCAAAGAAGTTGTTGACTAGAGCCATTTACAGCTCAGCATATTATTATGGCTTTACTTTATGTACCTCGTTTTTATACTTTTCTGCTGGATGGTTAAGACCAAGATAAAGCAAGACTTATATAACAAAAAATACAACTTTTGTATCTGATGAGGTCAGTCAAGTCCCCTCAGGGTTTATCCTGGAACCCTGTACCGCATTTTGTAGATCCCTTGTCAGTGTGAGCCATGTGGATGAGTCACAGCCATTGCTTGACCAATTTGTTCTCTGTGAAAGCCTGAGAGAATGTTTTCTCTCCATGTGACTCTCCTTAGGCACACTATAGATCATCAGTCACATTCCTCTGTGGCTCCATAATCTCCTTGATCAGAAAATTTGGGGTACAACTGAGTTATGTGATGTTACAGTACAGGTCTTCTGTGTCCGGGGTCTTCACTAACCTTGAAAGGCTAGGGCCAAAATGTTGGCTGACCTTTCAGCCCTTCCATTTCTCCAGTTTTTGATCTGCAAACTTATGTTGTTAACCACCCAGAAGAGAAGCTGATTATTACCCTGCAACCTATGCAGTTCGGTTTACCCTAAGTATCTGTCTAAATATGAAACATCTTGGGTATAACATGGAAGACATATTTTCCAATGTATTGATGTATTGAACTTTAAGTCCTTACAGAATATGAGGAAGAAAAAAAATTTTAAAATAGTAATATACACATATTATTATACAGAAATTCAGAAATCTAACCATCTACAGCCTTGTAGCAGAACAGCAGGACAGCTTCTTGAGTTTCCAGGAACTGCAGTGAAGGAGGAATAGAGAGCAATCCTTAATGGTCATGCAGCTTCACCTTGGGCAGATGAAAAGTTCTGGAGTTGGGCAGTGACTTACTTTTTTTGTTACTGGAACAAAACACATCCACAAGTTAAAGAAGGAAAAGATTATTTTAGTTCAGTTCATACAGGTTTCAGTCCATAGTTAACTGGCTCCTAAGGCAGAGCATTGTAGCAGAGTAGAAACAGTCCATGGCAGGGCAGGCAGCATGAGCAAAAGGCTGCCTTCTTTCTGTATTCTGTATCTGTATCCCATCCAGGCTACAAGCACATTGATTGGCACCTTCTACACCCAAGATGGAGCTTCTATTATCCATACCCAGAACTATGCTAAGCTGATTTTGTTATTACACACCCTAACTTCAACCACCTCTGGAAAGCTCCACCTGTGAACACATGAGGCTTTGGGGGCACCTAGACATAGGCTACGACAGATGACAGTGGTGGTTTTACCTCAGTGTGACTAATATCATTGATCTATGTCCTGATGGGTGGTTAAGTGTTACATCTTTATTACACTGCAAATAAAATTTCATAGCTGATAGTCATTTCTTTAAAAAGGCAAGAATTCAAATGAATGGATCAACCGCATGCTCTGTCTCTACAATGGAATATTTTTCATCCTTAAGAAGGACATTTTGATACATGTTCCAACATGGATGAAGTTTGGAGATGTGACACTGAGTAAGACAAATGCTGTGTGATTCTTCTTGAATGATGAGGTCCCCGAAGTAGTAAGAAAGTAGAAAGTGATTGCCAGGGGCTGGAGGTGGGGGAGAACAGCGAGTTAGTTATCTAACAGGTAGAAGTTTCTGTGTAGGAAGATGAAGAAGTTCTGGAGGTGAATGATGGGGACAGTGGCACCACAGTGTGGATGTCCTTAATGCCCCTGATATGTAAACTTAAAAAGAGTTGACATGACAGGCTTTATGACATGTATGCTTTGCCATGTCAGAAAGAATTGTCTAGGCAGGTTGCAAGGCACCAGTGATGCTATGTGCTGCCCAAGGCTGGTGCTCATTGGATTAGTGTTAGCTTCCTCCCTGGGGACATGGTGTGCACGGCGCTAGGAAGGGCTCTTCCTGTCCTGAGAGGTGCTGACCATTACTGCACACTGGAGAGCAAAAGGCAGCCTGATAGAGCCTTGACCTCTGGGCTCTGAAGATGCAAACACAAACGCCAGCTTGGAAAAGGGATTAATGATTTAAATGGTCTGAAGGAAAGAAAATGCTGTTCATGCTAGCCTGGCTCACTGAGAAGGCTCCATTAATTCACGTAGAGGAGTTCCAGGGGGAGAGATGCTGTCCTAATTATGTCTTGGGTAATTTGGTCATTTAAATTGCTAACCAATTTGCAACTAGGTTCTTCCTGGAGGTAGTGCATCTTTATTCAGTGCCGTTCCCTCCTGCTGGGAGCTAGGCTGCTCTTCGGATGTGGGTATCATTGTGAAGATGTTAGCTTGTCTTTGGCTATTGCTGTGCCGCCTCTTCCTCTCCCATCATGTGACCTCATAGCTTTTCCATGGGATTGGAAATGTGTCTAGCTGGAGTAATCACTCATGTTAGCAGGATCCGTGTAGATGCCAGAAGGTACAAGGCCAGATCCCAGGTGTGTGCAGTATCTTCCATGAGTTGTTGTGGTGGTTAGGATCAACAGTTATTTTTCAATTAGGGGGAGATTCAGAGCCTGTCCGCCTCCCATCTTTGGGAGGTGCTTGTTCTAAGACCTTGGCCTACAACAGTAGCTAGTGCCCTGCTGCCTAGGTGGCATGCCTCCCGGACGGGGCCTCCCCATATTCATGAGCTCTGCACCCACTAGGACCCTGCTGTGGGCGTCACACTGTGCTTTTGGGGAGATTCAGTCATTCACACATGAGACCTTGGGCTGCCCTTGCTATTATTCACTCCAGGAGGGCAAGATGTGTACCATACTGGGATCAATGACTTCTGTGTTTTGCCTCTGCCAATTCCCATTGCCCAATAGGAGTTATGACATCAAGTTCAAAGGGGAGAAAAATGTGAAGTTCTTCTCAAAGGAGGGCAAGGAAGGCAACGAAGGACACTTACTGTCGGGGTTTCCTACAGATAATAAACCTAGACAAAAACTACTATTTATTAAGTTCCAGCTGCGGTGCTAAGCCCACAGAACGTGGTCCTCCTTTACATCCTTGCAGCAATCCTATGAGTACAGGTGTCCCTGTCTCCATTTTCTAGATGAAAGAAAGGAGAGATTTGGTCATTTGTCTAGAATCACACAGCCAATAAGTAATAGAAACAAAAGTCCAATCAAGACTTTGGATGCAAGTTTCTATGTTCTTTTAGCAATGTGCAGCTGCTCAGGGACTGGAGCATATTATAAGAGCCAAGTGTCTAATCCTATAACTCAGTGGTGTTCCAAATTTTCTGTTCAAGGAGATTATGGGACCACAGAGGAAAGTGACTGATGATGTATAGTGTGCCTAAGGAGAGTCACCTAGAGAGAAAAAAGAAATCTCTCAGGCTTTCACAAAGAGTGAATTGGCCAAGCAATGGCTGTCGCTCATCCACATGGCTAGCACTGACAAAAGATCTACAAGCTGTCGTATGTAGTTTCAGGGTAAATCCAGAGGGAATTTGACTGACCTTATCAGAACAAAAGTTAAACTTTTAGTTATATAGGTCTTGCTTTAATTTGGTGTTATCTAACCGTATAGCAGAGAAGTATAACCACAAGTTATAAAAAATAAAGCCGTGTCAACATACTGAGCTGTAAAAGGCTCAAGTCAACAACTTCTGATAATCGCTAGCTCTACTGGTAACGCACAACTATTATGGACTATTGGACTATATTAGGACATTTTGCTGAATTTAAGTACCTACAATATTTGAACTGACATCAAGTATGAAAAGATCCTTTAAAGACTTCTCCAAATACAGCTTCTCTAATAGCAATGGGACACCCATTTCTGACAAAACAAAACAAAAAAAGGGGATATAAATGAAAGACCATTTTGTGGTGAAAAAATATATATGTATATACAAAATAGGATAGATGGATATTTTCTCTTAGTTCAATGTGAAGGATTTGTACTAATATTGTTTAGACAAGAGACTATGTCTGCATTTTGTACTATGAATCACTACTTAAAGAAAGATATGCAATGTATTAATTATTGTAACTGCCCTACAAACCTGTTTTGAAGCTGTCTCATTGCTACTTCTTTCTCATTAAAATTAATAAAAAATTTTTTTTAAAAAAAGAGCCAAGTGTCTAGGATTAAAGGTAACCCTCTTAGTCCAAAATACCAGTAAGTCTCATAGTGTTGTCATACATTGGTTTGATTTTTTTTTAAAGTACTACATTGTTTCTCCCCTGTATCCTCTTACCTGACTATCTTGTCACTTTGCCATGTATTGGTGACTAGGGACACAGGTGGAGGAGAAGGGAAGGGAGGGGTGGCTTGGCAGAGCTGCCATCAGTGGCAGGACGTTGTTCCTCTGAGCCAACTCTAGGCTCTCTGGAGAGCAAGGTGGGGATTTGCTCCACAGGCTCTGAGGAGGCCCCAACCTTATCTTTCCTCACCGTCGGCCCACTGTGTCTGGACCCCTCGACAGCAGGGCTCTACTCGGGGCTGTCTCCTCCTCCCTGTTCTCTTCCTCAGAGCCTTCCCACTGCTGACCCCTGATCGTCACTCAGACCACTGTCATGTAGGTGATTCTCACTTCACTCTGCCTCACCACGACCCACGCACCAGGTGCTCCCTGACTTCCTGTTGGGCAGCTCCCCTCCGCTCAGATCCACTGTCTTGCCTGAGCATGTCGCCAGTCCCTTGTACCTTTCCGGTCTTGCTCCAAACACCTCTTGCCATCTGACCACTCTCCAGCCCTGCAGTTCGGTCGTCACGTTCTAGCCAACTCCTCTTTGGAATCGTCCTTTTTCACTTTCTATATCTTAATCTAACTCGTTGTAAGTCATGTGACTTTTTTTTTTTTAATCCGTGTCTCCATCCTCCATTCCTGCCCCTCTGTTTTTGTTTCATTTACCATCTCTGTCTTGTGTACCTCCCTAGTCACCCAGCACTTCTCACACCATTTGTACATCTTGGACATGGTTCTTCTGGAGATTTTCAACAGATGAGAAGAATAACTTCATATCTTGTATCTCTACCTTCCATCTCTTTCCACTCCACTCTATCCTGTGCTGTTGCCAGATTAATGTTCCCAAAGTAAACCCCAAATCATACATTCTGTGAAAAATATCTTTTAGTCTGGAATGGTTTGGAGCTTTCCTGTGATCCTTAATCACCTTTCCATATTCTGCCATCACTTCATTGTACCAAAACAGAGTTATGGCCATGATGGAAAATGATAACCACTAGAAAATGTGATTGAACAATAAAAGGTAGTGGCCAGTGATTCAGGGACACCTTCCACGGGCTTAACCCTGTGCTAAGTACTTTATATCCTTGAATTTTCAGCCATGCTTAGTAGGCACTGATCTGTGAATGACCCCCTTGCTGGGGGTTGCGACCTGTACCTTTCTTAGGAGTCTTTTCTTCTACTATTGTTCCTATTGAATTTCTTTTCCCTTGATGTATCTGCTGGCCTGAGTCTCATCTTTTTCTTAGGATTGACAGGTGCCCTGTCTCGCTGTGGTTTCTCCCTGTGTGCTCCTATTAGTTGGTCTCTTTCTGTGTCTCTGTCTCTGTTGGTCTCTTTCTGTCTCTGTCTGTCTCTCTCACTCTTGCTCTCCATGTCTGCCACAGGTTGTAACCATGTGTGCACTTGGTTTATCTTGTCTGGTTTCTTTAAACACCTCAAGGGCATGGACCAGCTCCTCTGCATCTGCATGTTCTGTATTGGGATCTCATTACTTGAACTGAATAGGACTGAACTCCTTGGCTACAGCTGTCATCATGTACAGTAATATTTTCTCACTGAAAAGCGAGGTAAACTCAATAGAATCAGTGAGAAGCTGAGATGGAGATGAAACCTTCCTTCACTTGCTCATCAGTATTCAGCAGTTGTCTGTGCTCTTTAAAAGAAGCATGAGGGAGGGGCCTCAGCAGAGGGCTGCCCTTTGCCGGAGGGGAAGGAGAGGATGGATGTGTTTGTATGGCTGTGTTAATGACACACACGGGACCTGAAAGTACAGGTTCATGCTCTGAGTGACAGGAAATTCTGTGTCCCCAAAAGATGTCCCCAATAGGAGCCTATCTTCATTGTGCTGTTTAGTTTTGAAGAATCAAGCATCACTAGTATAATTCATTTCTGTGAGTATATTAGCTTTAAGAGAAAGTTAGAAGCAAAGTATATGGGCTGTCCATGACCTTCAGAGCCTTGTGTGTGTGTGTGTGTGTGTGTGTGTCTGTCTGTCGGTATGTCTGTCTGTCGCTGTGTCTGTCTCTCTCCAATTTCTTTGGTGCCTTTGATTCAGCCTGCTCTGATCTACTCTGTCCACTCCATGAGTCTCATTTGTTTGTATACAACCCTCTGCTTAAACAACCTGTTTAAATAAACCCAGGTTTGGCTTTCCTGAAAGTAAATGGTATTCATACCTGTGCCATGCTGTTCCACTTTCAAGCCATAGGTCAACCTCTATCTCCTCCCTAAGGTTTCCTTGAGGTAGGTCTTCAGCCCACACTAATGTCACTTCCTCTTTTCCAGACTTCTCCTAAATATGTAGTCTGTAGCACATAATGCATTCGCAGCTGTGTTCTCATATCTTTTCAATCACTGTTGGGTATTGGTCTTATCTCCAAGACAGACTGGCTTTCACAGGGGAGTGACCTCATTACACATTCCTTCTCTGGCCCAGCATGCTTTGGACCATGCTGGACATATATTATGGCCTTTTTTTTTTTTGGCTGGCTCAGGATGCCTTCAGGGCAGGTCTGGTAAGGCTTGAGGATCTGGAGATAAAACCACAGCATCCTGATCCTGGGTGCTTTGTTTAAGCAGTCACTTAAACAACTGAGCTAATGGGAAGGCCCTCAGAGCATATATTATATAGAACTTGTTCCTTTTGGTAGCATTAAAAAAATGTATTAGTACATGTTTGTAGTACATGAAGTTTGCAGTCCTCTTGGGGGCATGGGTACATGTTCATACTGCAGCTTCTCTGTTTAATCCCCTCCCCTTCTCTCTCTCCCCCCCACCTCCAGTTCTATGAAAAATTTCACTCTGGTTGATATCATTAATCTTAGCTCATGTCATGACATACAGTGTTTACATTCATTGAGGTTATTAGGTTCCTGTACATGCTGTGTCTTCATTCTATTTATTTCTCCTTCCTCATTTCTTTTTAGTTATAGATTGGGTAGTTACGTAGTGTAAAGTTGGGGATATTGGTATCATTTTTATATCTACTTTGTTCCAAACACATTATTTCAAATAATGTACTAGAGTCTATGCATGACAGTTTATGTATTATTCCAAGTAAGGTATAGACTATCATCTGGCTTCGTCTGATTACTGAAAATGTATCTTCTCAAAAACTTGTTGTATTTGAAAGAGAATAAGAAATAAATATTGGAAATGATACAGATAGGACTTTAACAGTGGTTGCTATGTTGCATATTGCCTTGAAAGTAGTTGTTCAGACTATGATGAGCATGCAAAACTGGCCAAAAATATTAATATTAACCATTAACTGTTCCTTTTAATAAACCAACAGAAATGAGTAATACAATTATCTTAGTATATATATATATATATATATATATATATATATATATATATTCTTCCTTCTTTGTTTTGTTTCTCCTTTTCTTCCTCCCAAGTGTTCTTTCCTCTAGAGCAATTTCTTTCCCATTCACAATATCTATTGTACCTTTTGGATTTTATTTACTCTTTCAGGCTCTTCCCCTAGGGGGACTATGAGTTTATACATGCAGGTCTGATTCATTTTACTTATGAGTGTGATTGCATTTATTTACCGATTAAAACCTTGAGTTTATCTTTATAGCTGAGTAATATGCCATTGTATAAAAATACCCCATCTTTTTTATCCATTCCTCAGTTGATGGGCATTTGGGTTGGTCATAAGATTTAGCTACAACAGGGGCTGGGGAGATAGCTCAGTAGAAGTGCTTGCTGGCAAGCACAAAGGCCTGAGTTGAATCCCTGGTCACACACACACACACACACACACACACACACACACACCCAATAGATTTAGCTACAACAAATTGCACTGCTGTAAACATGGGTGCACATACATTGCTACAGTATGGTGTTTCCAGTTCTCCTGGAAACACCCAGAAGGAGAATAGCTGGGTTGGATGGGACCTCTAGTCCTAGTTTTTTGAGGAATTTCTACTCTGACTTCCATAGTGATTGTGTGGGATACTCTTCTACCAGCAGTGGAGAAAGGTTCTTTTCACCATGAGACTATGTTTTTCCAGTTAAGAGAAAGCGTATATGTATTTTTTAAAGAAAACTAAGACAGGTCTGGTGGTGCATATCTATAATCCCAGTACTGCTAGTTTGAGCCCAGCCAAGGGAATTTAGCAAGGTACTGTTCAAAAACAAAACAAAGCAAGATGAATTAATTCAGCAAGCATTAACTATTCCTTATGTAACAACTCCTGTAAGGGCACACTTCAGCAATTCTTTCATAAGGCAAGTCTTTGGTTGTGGTCCAGGTACATTCCCACCCACGTGGCAGAGAAAAGGGCCCTCTCAGGGGTCCTGGCACACACTAGGGGCTCACAGGCTGGCTGGCCCCCAGAGCTTTCCCTCTTCGGTACCCCACCCCCACAGCTCCTGCCTGGCCCAGCACAGGGCTCCGTCATGCCGGAGTCCAGCACCTTCAGAGGCAACTCTGAGTCAGAGCAGGCTGAACCAACACGACTGGCGACTGGCGGCGCTTCTCCCTCCTCCCTGGGCTCTCCTGGGAGCCCCATTTGACTTCCTGAGCTAGGGGACAACTAGGAAGTAAGGGAGCATTGCTCCGAGTCCCTTCTTCTTTTCCAGGAAGACCCCCTGTTCTCAGTACGTCATGGATGGGGGTGGGGGGCTGACTTCCAGGATTCCAGGCACCAGCTGAGGACTAATGCTCAGGGAAAAGTGGGCATAGCCAGCTTCTGAAGTGTGGCCATATCGTTTTGTGGAAATCTGAGGCTTACTTGCCTGTACGATCAGCGCGGATGGGTTGAACGAAAACAAATATGGGGACTGTGATTACATTTACTACGAATAATTTAAATTTATATACAAATGTTACATGTGCCACTTTCAATCATTGTGTGTGCATGGACTGATTGATTGATTGACTGTCACATTTGAGACTGAACCCAGGACTTTTGTAGTGAACCACATTCTCAGCTTATTGTTTTCTTTTCTTCTTGAGACAGTCTCCCTCAATTGCCCAGGCCGAGCTCACAGCTGTGATCCTCCTGCCTCAGCCTCCCAGAGCTCTGGAATTATAGGTGTGCATGCATCATGCCTAGCCACTTATGGTGTCCTATTTTTTATTTTTTTTAATGCATTTTGTGCAGGGTCTCACTATGGAGCTTGGACTCATAGTGATCCTCCTGTTTTCAGTCTCCCCAGTGCTGGGATGACAAGCATGCACCACCACACCCAGACTCAGTCTCTGGCTCAGCACCCCTGGGGTGGGCGTTGGCTCAGCATGTGGTACCAGGGATGGAGCCCAGGTTCCTGTGCTTGCCTAAGAGAGTGGGCATTAGAATTGTGTTGAACATTTTTTACCTATACTTTTCCAGCTTGTGCTGTAAATGGGCAGAACTGGTCCTTCATAAAGCCACATTTTCAAGTGGAACCCCAGTAAAATCAGATATGGGGAGCTGCTGTGGTTGAGGGTAGGACCTAGGGCCTGCCCCCCCCCAGTCTCCCCATCACCCTATGGTAACTCCTACCCAAACAGCATGAGTACACTGCATCCAGCCCAACTCTGTATTCTAGAGGGGACAAAGCTGAACTATGTGACCTGCCAAAGCTGGATGATGGGCTTGGCTCAGTCCTGATGGGTCTCTGTTGCAATTGGTCATCTCTGGCATATCTGCGTCCTTCAGTATAACAGTCTAGGATGCAAGTATGAGCAACCATGAAGCCAAAATATCCTGATTACTGAGCTTTAGGAGGATCAATAAAATGGATCAGCTGGATGGGTTATGCATGCCTATAATTCCAGCACTCTGGGAGGCTGAGGCAGGAAGGTCACAAGTCCAAGCAATGTTCAAGTTGATGGGCAGCTTAGTGACTTAGTAAGACCCTGTCTCAAAGTAAAAAAAAAAAAAGCCTAGGATGAAGCTCAGTGTGAAGGACCTGGGTGCAATTCTCAGTAGCACCAAAGTGGAAAAAAGTAGAAGAGATGCAGTGAGTGTCCTAGAGCAAAGGTAGCCGGATTTTCACCAGAAATAGGCATTATTGGGGCCAGGGCGATGGCTCAGTGGAATAAGCACTTGCCTGGAAAGCACAAGGGCCTGAGTTTAATACCTGGTTCTGCCAAAGAAAGAAATAAGCATTATTTTACTAACAGGAAGGGAAAGAACTTTAACTAAAGCATTGTATATTTGGGAATTCTAACAATGTATTTGCCTTTTAAAGCAACTTGGAAAACATAGGGAAAAAATTAAAGAATAAAATAAAAGCCACCCATGTTCCCACCAACAGCTGTTCACTCACAGCTTGGCCTCTTTCGCCTCTTCCCACTACTTTTCTTCCGTAATGCAGATCTCTGTAAGTGATCCCAAGTCGTCTTCTGTGTTGACGCACGCTGTCTGCTCTGTAACACCATAGCTTGAGTCTTTTCCATTATCACCAATGTATTGTGAAGAATACAGCACATCTCTGTCATTACAAAGGATGTGTGCACTCATTGTAGGAATTTGGAAACTACAGGTAAGCACTAAGAATAAAATAAAAACCATTAGTCATCTCAGTCCCCAGAAACAGCCACTGCTAGCATTGTGGTGAATATCCTTCTGGTCTTTTGGGTATGGCTGTGTGTATTTAGATATTCTTGATGTAATTCTGTTATTCATGCTTAAATATTTTTCAGTGTGATAAATTAGCCATAGATATTGATTTTAGGTTCCACTACTTAATGAACTAAGAGATAAACTAAAGATAGATTATGTAGTCCATGAATTATTTGTCAGTGTGTGGTCATTTCTTAGATATTTCTGTGAAACTTTTTTTTTTTTTTTTTTTTTTTTTTCAGAACCAGGGATTGAACTCAGGCCCTTGTGCTTGCCAGGGAAGCACTTATTCCACTGAGCCATCTCCCTCATTTCTTACATATTTCTTACTGGCTTTTAAATGTTCTTTGTAGGTGAACAATATGTGTCTTTTCTTGTTTTGCTGCATTGTAAAAATTTTGGCTCTGTAATGCAGGAGTCTGTGTTTAATTATTCTACTATAATTTAATTTACTTATAAGTTTTCACTATTTGAATAATACCACATATAATGTATTGCATGCATGTCATCTGCAGGGTTTATGTGGAACTGAAGCTGAGAAATGGGACTTTTGGGTCACTTAATGCCAGAAGTATATGCCAGGACCTCTTTCTCTGGATTGTCTTCCTCAGCCAGGGTTTCGGTGCACAATTTAAGCTGGCCCTGAACTCACTATGTGACCCAGGCTGGCCTTGAACTTGATGTTGCCTCGGTGTCCTGAGTACTAGGGTTATAAGCATGTGCTCTTTCTCTAAATTCTTTGTACAACTGAGTATTATCTTTAAAAATACAATTTAATGAGTAAAAAGACTTAAGTTATTAAGATTATTAGAAAGGTTGATTTTTGTTATATTTTGATGTTTTAGTACTTTCTGTACTACTTATTTTTTGCCTGTTTTTTAAATGTTTTGTTACTGGTTTTCTAATTAATTTTTTAAAGTTTTAACAAACGTGAATTTAGGTATTAGCACTGTAGGATTTACTGTAAGACCACTAAAGTTTCTTATGCTATGCATTTTTATTTTATTTTTATATTCATAATTTTTAAATTAATTTTATTAAAAAACAAATAGCAATGAGACAGTTTCAAAACAGATTAGTAGGACAGTTATAATAATTAATGCATTGCATATTGTTGTCCTCATAGTAGTGATTCATTGCACAAGATGCAGACATGCTATCTTGTGCAAACATCATAGTACAAATCTTCTCATTGAATTAAGAGAAAATAGCTGTATATCTATCCTAACTATTTTGTATATACAGATAAAAAATGGTCCTTCATTTACATCTCCCTTTTTTGTTTAGTTTTGTCAAAGACAGGTATTCCATTGCCATTTAAATATTGTAGGTGCGTGAATTCAGCAAAATAATGCAATTTAGTCCAGTAGTCCATAATAGTAGAGGATTATCCGTAGGACTGGCGATGTCAGATTATTATGATTATTATTATTTTCTTTTTGGCAGAACTAGGGATTGAACTCAGGCCCTGATGCTTGTCAGGGAAGCCCTTACTCCTCTGAGCCATCTCCCAAGCCCCAAAAAGACATACATTTTTTTTTTTTTATGAAGCTGGGTATTGAACTCAGGCTCTTGTGCTTGCCAGACAAGCACTTATTTACTGAGCCATCTCCCCTGCCCCTGGCAATGTCAGAAGTTGTTGACTTGAGCCTTTTATAGCTCAACATATTATTACTTTTTATACCTCGTTTTTACACTTTTCTGCTGGATGGTTAAGACCAAGATAAAGCTTCTGGAGGGTAAGCCACTTAAGTTTGTAATTTTATTTGACATTTGATTTAGTTTCATTATTTTGGACTATGTGGTCAAGTCTCCTGCTTGGTTTCTTCTTTGTGACTGTCCACTTTTACATTCATAATTTGCAAAGTGCTGCCTCTTGATTTCTTTGATTTTGTTCAGTTAGTTTGAAGACCCATTGGTAGCGTATTTCCATCGGTCAGGTGCCCAACGTGCGACACCGTCAGAAAGATTTTCAGGGAGGGCAAGGAGCAGCTTGGAGCAGTCAGTGGAGGCATCTTGGGTTGGAGGGGAACAGAGAGAAAGGCAGAATTGGCCTGGAGCCTAAGCCAGGGGAGGGAGGGAAGGAGGCTGGTGAACAGTGGACATTGATATCTGAGCAGTGCGTATCCTCTGCACAGAGACAATAGAACCAGAAACAAAGGTTGAGAGAGACACACAGGGAGGTGATTTGTGGCTCCCCTGAGTCCCACCTTAGTGGGGCACCTGTGTCCTCTGTCTTAAAAGTCTCTCTGGGTAGACTGACTTGGTCCTACATATTCAGTGACTTCCATGTGCTGAGGATTCTACCCCTTGATATGTGTCCTCCATCCGGACCTCTCCTGCAATTGCTGATGCCATGTTCTGCGTGGTCTCAACAACACCTCCTCTTTCTTCACTCATCTTTCCCATCCAGGCCAGCTTTTAGGGTGCCGTGCCCCAGTGAGATTGCCCTCTACAGTTAAAGCTGTTGCTCCCAAGGTCTTTCTCATGTTGAATGTGAAAGCAGAATGGAAGTGCTTTTGAGGCGTTGGGAACTGAAGGTGCAAAAGATCCCTGGCTTCAGAAAGACAGGAGTGGAAGAAGTAGGTTCACACCTTAGTCGGAAGCTTAGACTAACGTGAGGCTGTGGCACAGAGTGAGTAAGTGCTAGGGTAGGTTCTGCAGAGCGAGAAAATAGGAAAGACAACATTTCTGGTTTGGGAAGTAAAGCTCTGGGCATTTTAATGGCCTAAGAGGTCATTTGGGAGAGTTTCTAAGGCTTCCTCCAATAAGGATTCTGTAAATAACCTCCCCAGTCTTCCGCTTGCAGATTCAGTCTCCAAAGGGCATCTATTCCAAAACAAGCTCTAAATTTGCTTATAGGATTTGCATTCTTAAGAAGATGCACCTGCAGATCATGTAGGGCAGCAACTGAGCAGCAGAATTTAAATCCTCTCTTGGCATCCATCCGTGGAGGGTGGAGAACTTGGTTTTTAAAGCAAGTGGCTACCTTTTAAAGAGAAACTTCTCAGACAACTCAACTGAGAAGAATTGGCTCTTAATTGTTTTTTTTTTTTTATTAACAAAAGATGCAACCAGTTGAACAGAATGAGACCAGTCCTTTTTAGATAAGCATCATAAAGCTTCAAGTTAAAGGAGTTTTAAGTAGGTTGGGCTAGTCAAATCTTCGAGGGAAAAGACAAAGTGAGAAAGCTTTTGGAATGCATTTAGAGGTATTGAAGTCATTGTTCCAAAACAAATCAGAAAAAGTGAAACAGCATAATGTTTCATTCTGGCTCTGACCATGTAGGAAAGGTCATTCCTAGTTGTAAGAGGGGTGATACAAGACTCTGCTGTGATTTCTCCTTTCCCATCCTCACCACCCTGTTTCTGAAAACCACTAAGACCATCAAGCAGAGAAATACCCCTTGCCCTTGTGGTTGTGCCTGGAAGTCAGGCCTTCTGCCCTTGCACAGATAATTATTATTATCATTTTTGGCAGAACTGGGGATTGAACTCAGGCCTTTGCACTTGCTGGGGAAGTGCTTATTCCACTGAGCCATCGCCCCAGCCCCCCTTACCCAGATAATTATGTCTCCTTTCACTTGATGCAGTCGAGCTCTGCCTAGATCCTACCACACTCTGCTTCTAATCAAAGTGCTTCCTGAGAATACCCTTATAATTTATGGAAATGATCCACAAGGATTTTAACTTTATTAGAGCTCTGGCTGGAGTCAAGGCACATTTATACATAATTACTCCAGAAAGTTCTATGGCCCAAAGGAGGCTTGGGCCCCCAGTGGCTATCACCTTGACTGCAATATGTTGTTCTTTTCTTTGTGCTTGTGTTGTCCTCCGTAGTTAACGTCCCTGCTACCAAGTGCATTCTGAAGCTGACAGTCTGGAGGTGGCATGCAGTTGTGCCCTTCTGTGGACAAACACAGGCATTCTGGACATGGTTTCCTGCTTGGGAAAAAGGTCTGCTTTTGCACTTTCACATTACTGGCCTGTGCCTGTGGGGAGGGGGTTGTATTTCAGAAAGATGGAGAGGCACACTTGGCTCAGGACCTCCCTGATGACACAAAAGCATCACTAAGTGCAGAAATCACTGATTTAAATCCAGCTCTTGATAGGGAGCAGACAGGGAGCAGATAGAGCTTCTGCTAAATGATGCCAGTGAGATCTGCAAGCAATGAGGTGAAAAAAAACAAAGCAAACACTTTGGCCACCCATGGTGCAGCCGCAGCCGTTTCGGCCTCCTCCCACCTCCAACCCCGGGTGTCACCAGCACCTGACCTCTCATGTAGCTGCAACAGCCTCAACTCCTTGCCCCGAGACCCAGGCGATTGCTTTCTTATTTTTCCCCATTTGGGAGCTGTTTAAGCCCCACTAGCTGGAATCAGCATCATGGGTAGCGAAGAGCAGTCATATGGTTTGGCTCTAGGAATGAGAGGTTCCAGGCCTCTCTCACATTGTTGGTGCCACAGGATGATTTTTGGCTGCAAGATCCGTGGCTAGCGTGGTCCTGTGGCACCAAGTGCTTGGCTCGCTGGATGTTTTTACTCGAATCATGGTGGTGAAGTATCGCTTCTGGGGGCAGAGATGGGTGTGTCAGCTGGCCACGCTGCAGTGTGTGTTCAGCCCTCCCTCCGGCATTCCCTCCATGGTGGCGGCCACATGAGCTCTCACGTGGCTCACGTACGTGGTGGCCTTCCATGCTGTGTACTTTCCCACGTCCCACCACTCTCTGGCCCCATGTGGCCTCGCTTCTGTCCTCATTAGTCTACAGGAAGCCATGCTGTGAGGAGCCTCTAGCGAAGGACCTGATGCATCTTTGGCATCTCTCCAGCTCAGCAGGGCTTGCTGCGGTCCCATAGTTATGACAGCACCAGCAGATCTTGTTCTTCTGTCTCAGTGATGGTACTTGCTGTCTCCATCCAGAGCTCTTGGGTCCCTGCCTCTTCCTAGATATTCACTCTGTCATTCAATGCCAGTGGTCAGTCCTCTGGGCTCTCCATCACCCCAGGGTCCAAGCCATTGGCTTTCTTTAGTTATCCTGTGCAATGTTCAAGTCTCACGAAGTTCCAGCGCACTTGGACCAGCTGCTTGATGGCTCTATCGACCCAAGCAGCACGCCTTCCGCTCAGACCCACTGGGCTGGGAGTGGGTCTTCACCCACCCTCAAGGCTTTTCCCTGACACCTTCAGCTTCGAGGTGAAGCTGAAGGCTCACTGTTGACACTCGGTCCTGTGTGGAGGCAACAATGAGCAAGCTTGAAAGGTTGCCTTTCTAAATGTCTCTCCAGCCTGTCCCACACTCCCCGCCCAAGTCTCAGGCTGGTTACATCTGAAGCTTTGCCATTGACCTTGAGCTTCTTGCTGTCAGTTTCTTGCCCAGCCACCACTGCTGTACCCTTATGCCAGTTCCTCTGAAAAACTGCACTTTCTTCCAACAGATCCTCTGTGCAAATGTTTCCCCGTTGTCAACAGCCTAAAGTCTACAATGCCTAGGTGTCATTAAAGAAGTCCCAATCCAGGCTGATGCTAGTCCACACCTGTGGGCCAAATGAATGCCACAGGTGCCTGGGACATGTTGAGGGTGGCACCCTTTCCCTGTACCCATGCTGCGTGAGCCTCCTTATCCAAAAATGCCTTCTCTCTCTCCTCTTCCCAGCCTCAAACATTTCCCTTCTTCAAGGTCTGGTCAGGTCCACTTTTCTCATGGAACTTGTACATAGCCATGCCTTGAAGACTTTGGTCTGCATCCTACGACCATCCCTGTGCTGTGTTTAACCACATGCGTACTGTACTGGTTTTGCATTTCATTCGCTGTATTGCTTCTTTTTATCAATAATTCAATTTAATTTTTGGATTCAGAAGTGTTTCTTTTCATTTTCATACTTTACTTCCCTGACACAACTGTAACCCCCTGAAGGCAAGAACTATCTGTTTCTCTCTAGTGCCTTCCACCCTTGTTATCCAGTTCAGGGCTTGGCATGCAGGAGTTACTCAGCGCTGGAGTACAGAATGAAATTGAAGGTCACCTGGGACTTCTACTCTATTTTAATCAAGGCAATCTATTTTTGAAAGAACTATTTTTTTTTTCTCTACAAAATTATTTATTAGACTACTCATCCCTCCCAACTTGCTATCAATATGTAAAAATAAATTTTACTCATCAAAAAGTGTTCTGTTTGTTACTTGTGAGCTTGATTATGGATGATTGACAGCTGAAACATACTAATATGGTCCTTGTTTTTAAAGACGTGCTGTTGGCTCTTCTTCTTTGATGAGACTGTGAGGATCATGCTAAGGTGGAACCTTGCTTGTTGTCACATGATTGGAGCCTCGAGGAACAGTGACGTAATAATGCCACCTGTGGCAACTGCTAAACCTGAGACCTGATGGCTTTTACATTAAAGAATATTCAAGAGAGACTGCTTGACTGATAAAGGCTGGGCCTCGTTCTCAGCTTGGCAAATGCAGACCCTCAGCTTAACAGCTCCCTACCTTTTTCTGAGTGGGAAATCGATACTCACAGAGTCCTTAAACCCATTTGTAAAACAGCATTCCGCAATAGGGGCTTGGCATTAATGCCTACCTTTTAAGGAGGTAGAGCTCATATTCATTTCCTAGGGTGAGAATCTTCCCAATATAGCTGAGAGGCACATGAAGGTGTCAAGGCCTCTGGACAGCCTGATTCTAAATCGGAGATTGGATTGGTGATCATGAGAAAAACCAGAGCAGTAGATTTTGGGGAGAGTTTCTCCCCAAACTAGGGAGTTACCTCTGGACTTTGGACAACACTCACAAATTTTCCCACCCATGCCTGCACATTTGCCTCTGCTGTTTACAAGTGTTCATTGTGTACCTACTAAGTGCCAGGGACATAGACACCACTTTTACTCTCCTGAGGTTCACAGGGAGGCGTCTGCTTGTCGGATTGTACTGAGAAAGATAGTAAGAAGCTCTTAGTCACCTGCTCTTCTTTTCTAACTCCTTGCATGGGGTCATTTCCTGTGTGTCTTAAAAATCTAAGTTGACATATTCTGTAAAACTGTTCAATGTCATCAATTTTGTATCACCTTATTTTTTTAACTTGGTTTTCTGAAACAGGGTCTTGTTATTTAGTTTAGGTTGACCTTGAACTCACTATGTAGTCCAGGCTGGCCTTGAACTCATGGCACTCTTCCTGCTCCAGCCACCTGGGTCCTGGAATTGTAGGCATACACCATCATACCTGCCTCTGCAAGTGACATTTCTAACCTCTATAGTTCCAGATGACACAGTCCTTGTTCATATGTAGTAGTAGAAGGGCAGCGAGGCTGTAATCATCCTGGCTTTGGCCCTGGTTATTTGTGTTCCTTTCAGGTGTGTTGGGAAGATTCTCTCCAAAAAATCTCCATTATTTTCTTTTAAGAAACATAGGCCATATGTGTGAGAGCTTACCTTCCATCTTCCTGGAAACTTTGCCCTGTTCTGTAGTCCACACAGGAGGGATTAAAGTTTCAAGGAGCTTTTATGAAAAATCACCTGTGGCCAAGGCAGGTGGCAGGAGAATACCATTGTTTCTGAAAGCAGAGTCTAGTGGCACAGCCATTTCTGGAGAGGTCACTAGGACTTTTTCCTGTTCTTAGTAAGAGAGTGAGGGGTTGTCTTCATCTGAATGGGGTAAAAAAGGATGTTAGGGTTTCACATCGGAGCAAAGGAAGGTCTTTGGTGGGGATAATGCTCCCTCCTCTGCTTTGCCTACCTGGATTCAGGTGCATTAGTGAGAATGGCAGGGCTTTTCTGCTGATGAGGAGGCAAAGAGGGCAGATCAGGCTGGGTCTCTAATTAGCATGTACTGCTTACCCAGGACGCAGGGTACTCGAACTACAGAAACCTCCCATGCCTGGGAGCCACTGGGAGGACTTGGAATGCAAGATGATCTTTAGCCCTGGGCTAAGGTTCCTGGGATGTCTGCCTGGGAAGATCGGATGCCAAGATGCAGAGCTTTGGTCTGATTATGGAAGATGTGCTGTAATTGGACTTGAGGCACCAAACTGGTGGAAATCTGAAGTATAACCTGGTTTGTAGAGTTTCTAAGATGTGATTCATAGTGAGTTAGAGCAGAGTGTTTTACCAGAATCTAGGGATAAGGCCAAAATTCACCTGGATCTGTCAACATTCAGGACTGGTGACAAAGCAACAGACTGTACTGGCTGGACATAAAGCAACTAAAATCTTGTAACTATGGTGAGAGAACGTGATTGTGTTAACATCCACGGATGTAAGATGCCAGAAGCATTTGCCTACCACCTAATATTTATTTTTAACTTAGATTTAAGCTTTGAAAGAGAGAAGGTGGTTATTGGAAAGGGAATTATAATTTTTTTTAAATTTAACTATATATGTCTCACTGAATAAATTTTCTTTTCAGACCCTGTGGTCACAAATGCAGCAGATCACAGTCTGGGTTGGCATGGGATGACCATCTGGCCATCTATTCACCCATCCACTCATTTGTCCACTGAATAATTCACTGAGCCCACAGCATGACATTTCCTGTGCAAACAACACCCAAGAATACTGTTTTGTGTCTATATGCGTAACATCTGATGATAGCAGATTATCCTCTCTTAGAATGTATTTTGACATGGATATGGGGCTAAAAAATCAACAATTGGGTGTTTCAATGCCTAAAATCTTGGATGTCCACATATGCAAGCAGGCTTGAATTCATGTAGTGCGGGGAAGTATGTTCAAGTATGTGGATTCTGGAAACCATTGCTGTGTTTCTGTAGGCCTCATTTCTTGGAATATACACTTCATCTGATTTTCAAAAATTTCCCTCATCCTTAAGGTGGATATCATTTGATACTCTGAGAAATACAGATGGATTGGACATGAAAATATTTCTTCAGACCTGCAGAGGGTCCCCTGCTGCCCACCTTCAGAAGCCTGGATGGGTTACCTAAGACCTGCTCTTTTAAATCTGCCTGAGTTTCAGCTCATCTTGGCCTTGCAGTATGTTAGCTCACAGAGAGACACATAAGCCTTCCACCACATATGCTAAGAATAATGCTGTCAAATATTGTTAAACTGCTAGAAGTCAACTTTTGGAAGAGGGCTAAATGAATGTGTATTTCCCATGTTGTCTTAATTCAGTTCAAGATATCTTTTTTTATAGCCATATGTGCCAGAAATGCTTACCTTGGATCCAAGTTTGAATATGAGATATTTCTGCCAAAAAATGAACAATTTTACCAAGTTTTAAGCAGTTGGGGAAAAAAATAGTCACTGTGATGTTGGAGGGAATTGTCAAATACTGTAGAGTATGATTCTAGCTAATCTCCAGAGGAGTAAAATGGAAAGCAGAAGGCTGAGGTATAGCAGAAAATTAAGAGCGACTTGCTGACCCTAGTGGGCTACTGTATTTTGAAAAAGAGTACAGGGGAGAAATGAACTGGTTTTCAAGGTAGGTCCCAAGGAGCAATGTTTTACATAAAATTTTTTTCTAGGAAGATTGTGCTGCATTGACCAGCTGGACAACCTTGCCCTGGAAGCTTCTAGCCATTTGAAGCTTTGAATCTGGGTCATTGGCTGAAGACTCAGGTTTCCTCCAGTTTTCAACAGGCTGAGCTGGGCAGATGCAGTGTGTGTCACTATTTTATTACACTTCTGGTAGTCAAATTCATTTAAATTCATTTAACTGAGCATTGGGGTCCAGGTAGGTTTTATTTTATTTTATTTTGGATAGTGAAACTAATATGAAAGTCAATTTCTATAGTATAGGCTGGAAGAAGACATTGTAGTTATGCTGATGGCTTTGTCTTCTGACCATAGGGCTCAAGGACAGTAGGTCACAGCAGATGACCATGTAGGTTGGAATCTCCAAGTCCACTTTCTAGCTGGGTGGCTTTTGACACATTTCAAGCCCTCATGGTGTACAGCCTTTGCTCTTTTATAAAATGAGGGTCTAATAGATGTTACTGTTAGGGTTGATGTGAAGATTGGATGTATGAAGGAGCTTAACCTCTGTGTGTGTGTGTGTGTGTGTGTGTGTCTGACCATTGCATAAGGTGAGGGAAGTCTAGTAGGCATGTGTGCCTGAGCTAGAAAAGTCCAGATGATACCTAGGTAAGGGGTTTCGTAGACTTTCCAACTCTTGAGAGTTTGAAGACTGTACCTTCCTATAGGCCTCAGTGGCCTCTCCTGTCTCCCGTAGTCCCTCTGTCTGTCTTCTGCATCCCAGTAATGACCTCATGTCTGGAGACCCAGGCCCATTCTCATCCCTGGATATTTCTTATTCAGTCTTCCATCATGTATTTGTTCGCTCATCCAATATGTTGCTGCCATACCATTTGTTGGGTACTTGGAATATTAATCTGTATTTAATCTCCAAAAGGCCTTATAATAGAAGTAGTCCCATAATCAGGCCAATTTCACAGAGAAAGAAATTGAGGCAGTGAAGGGTTAGGTAACTTGGTCCAAGTTACCTAGATTAAATAGCCTGGGCATGAGACCTGGGGGCTCAGTGGACTCCTGCTCTTAATGTCAAAGCCACAGTACTTGAACTTTTAAGCTGGCTGGGCAAAGCCTGGCCTGCCTTGTGTAGGAATCTTCCAGAAAAGAGGGTGCTCTTCAATTCCCTTCCTGTCCTAGCTCACCTGGGTCTGCCCCCAGAGTCATGGCTGAAAATTTACTTCGTTTGAGGTCTGTGCTGGGACTTTGTCCCATCTGCTTCCTGCCTGAGAAGATGCGCTTCTTCTAAGGTCAACTCATCTCTATCAAGGAGCCCCCGGCCATTGCCCTGTTTTAAGGTGGTGCTAACATCCGGGTGAGGCTTAGTATCTGAAAGCGGCTAAGACCAAGTGCCACAGCCCTGGTCACCTCCAAGACCATTAGAGCAATGAAACTGGTCATCAGCATGGGAGTTCTCCTTTTTTATTTGGGGCCCTATAAAATTTGGCGTGTGCTTCTAAGACACCAATGGTCTTTCTGAAGGTTTATTTCTCACGGGCACAGGCAGCCCTTCTCTCCCAGATCAGCATTTGTACACATAGCAGAACCTCACTGACCTCCATAGCAAGTGGCACGTGTTGAGTGTCATGTGTGTCCCCCATTGTGCAGGTCACTGGGCCAAGATGAATCTGACTAGATTCCTTGAGGAAGCCACACCAAGGAGGCAAGCACAGCATGACAGGAGCCGCTGTTCACCCTACATCCGGGTGCCCATTCACACCTTCTCCCTTACCTTCTGTGATTCCTTGACAGTGGCTTTGAGGATTCAGCACTGTGCCCGGCTGCTGTGGTTTTGTTCTGCTGGTAGAATCCAGCGTGGGTGGAGCCCCACAGGAACAGGGGAACAGCTTCTATTTGCCACATGACAGAATGGCCTTAGGATCACAGCAGTGGCTTTTAACCCTGACTGCCCTTTGGAGCCCCTTTTTAAAATCAGCTTTTAAAAAGGCAGCAATGTTGTGGCCAGGTCCTTGAGTTTCTAATCCACTTTGCTAGTATTTAAAAAATGGTTCCTAGGTGAGACCTGTGTGCATCCAGGAACAGAATTGGTGTAGAGGACAGAGCTCAGGTTTGGATTTGCACAGAGGCAGAAGCCATTGCCCGCTGACCAATGGTAGCCTGGTCTCACCGTTGCTCTTGCCAAAGTGTCTCAGCGGGGTTCCTCATCTGTGCAAAATGCTACCCATCTGGGGATGGAGGAGGTGGAAATCAGCTTGGATACTCACAGAATGGCCTCAGATCTGAGCCACCCGAAGAGCAGGACTGGTGGTCTGTTAATCGCATGTGTTCTCACAATTTATGTCATTATTGATAACAGTAGTGACGACTAAGGAGTATGTCTTCAGGGAGAGAGATGCTATAAGAGTACAGAGC
Source organism: Ctenomys sociabilis (assembly GCA_004027165.1). Classification (NCBI taxonomy): domain Eukaryota; kingdom Metazoa; phylum Chordata; class Mammalia; order Rodentia; family Ctenomyidae; genus Ctenomys; species Ctenomys sociabilis. The sequence continues at coordinate 54,681 of PVKA01006460.1, forward strand.
TGTGGGAGTCTGAGGTCAAAATGCTTTGTGGGGGAGGATGACTTAGCAAGCCTAGAAGAACAGGGACTTTCAAGGTGGGCACATGATGGAACCAAAGGTCAGGAGGGACAGTGTGTGTGGGGAAAAGGTTATTTGGAAGGTACAGGTATCCCAGTCTGCCTACATTGGGGCTATCGAAGGTTGAGAGCCAGGAGAGAGAGAGAGAGAGAGAGAGAGAGAGAGAGAGAGAGAGAGAGAGAGAGATTGAAGGCTGGCTGTAGCTCAGTGGTTTCTGCAGGGCCCTGAGTTCCAGCCTCAAAAAAAAGAAAAAAAAAAAGGGAGAGATTAAGAGTGAAGTAAAGAGGGGTGGCTGAAAAAGGAAGCATATTACTTGCGTGCACACTTCTTCCCCTCCCACCTTGAACTTTGTGGTCTGGACTAAGGAAATTATAATTAGTGAGCTAGATTTCTGTCTGGCTCTTAGTTTCTTTTTCTGGACCTAATCTTAAAGTTCGTATTTATATTTTACTATTTCTCTTTTGCTCACGGAGTGAGGTAACTCTTCCTTTGGAATTCTGAAAAGCAAGTTGTCAAATAGCTCCTAGAAGGTTGAACTGAAGTGGTTTGTATGCTTCTTTCTTTGGGATGTGAAGTTCAGTCAGGCTCTCTGCAGGTAGCTAACTAACCTTGGCAAATTTTAAAGAGAAAAGTCTTAAAGGAATTCTGTGTGAAATATGCTTGTTGTGGAAAATTCAATGCACAAGGAATAAAGAAAGCAAAAATCTCTTTAAAATTCTTCTGTCATGTGCATCTAACACTTTACACTGGAGTAAGGTCATACCTACTTGTTTTCAAACTTCTTCTTTACCTTAAAATGTAGTGAAGCTCTTTCCATAGTAGTGAGTAAATCCTACATCACTATTTTCAGGGCGGCATCATGTGTATTTTTAATGGCTGCATCATTAGTTATCTAACCAATTTCTTACTCATAGGCCTTGAAGCTGTTTCTAATTTTTTCTGATTGCATTCTATTATTTCCTTGTAATCAACAGTTGGCATGCCAATTACTATATTTTTAGGGCTCCTATAGTCAGCAAGTATTTACTGAGAGCCAGACACTGGTCTATGTAGTATAGTAGAGATTTATGCATGAACAAAGGGACCAAAAATCCAAAGTCTAGTGGCCTACGTAGTGTAGTAGTCATTCATGCATGCACAAAGGGGCAAAAAATCCAAAGACATAGGTAATGATCAAGGTAAATAAATAAATAAAAGATAAAGTGTGTGGGGATAGTGAGAAAGCTGAAAAGGGGAAACCCATGGAAAGGAATTGGCAGTGTCAGGGTAGGGGCAGAAATGGAGGTTTTGAGAGGGGTTGTCGGGAAGGGTCTGAGCAGGAGTAGATGTGGACACGGAAGAGCTGTCTGTAGGAATGCCAGGAGATAATGAATTTCAGGCAGGGGCTGGGGAGATAGCTCCTAGGTATAAGTGTCTACCTGGCAAGCACAAGGACCCAAGTTCCATCCCTGGTACCACATGCCGTGCCAGCCTCAACACCCTGGGTGTGCTGTGAAGACCCTGAAACTGGGTGTGGTGGTGCATGTCTATATTCCCAGAGCTGAGGAAGCTGAGACAGGAGGCTCGCTACACGTCTGAACTGCATAGTGAGACCCTGTATCAAATAGACAGACAGACAGAAATTCAGGCAGCTGGAAGGCAAGTGTAAATGCCCTGAGGCATTGAAATGCTAGAACAGTCCAACTGCCTGGAGATTGGTGAACATGGAGTAGAATGAGTAAGAGAGCTTAGTTTATAGAGCTTAGTGAGGGAAGAGAGGTAAGGAAGAGTCAGATTATTTGGGTCCCCGGGGATTTTCATGAAAGAAATACCATTGAACGGTGACTTGTTGTAGTTTGGATTATATCTTAGTAGGATGATGGCTGAAGGCCGACAGCCAGGGAGCCGTTTAATACTCCAAGCATCAGGATGTCATGGCTCGGGTTAGAGTGATGGCAGGGAAGATGGTAAGAAGGGGCAGGATTTGGGATATCCTTGGACCCAACAAGACTCACTAACAAACTGCGTGTGGAGAAATGTGTGAAAGAGAGAGGAAACAAGGAGAGGATCCCAGGGTTTTAAACCAAACATAAGAGTGCCCTAGCTGAGCGTGGTGGCGCATGCCTGTAATCCCAGCACTCGGGAGGCTGAGGCAGGAGGATTGTTGTGAGTTCAAGACCAGCCTGAGCTACAAAGTGAGCGTAAGGCCAGCCTGAACTGGATAGTGAGACCCTGTCTCAAAAAGACAAAAAAAAAAAAAAAAAAAAAAAAAAAAAAAAAAAAAAAAAGAGTGCCCTTAGCAGAGGTGGGGGAGGGGGTGAGTGTTCTGCCAGTGGGAATGGGTGTTGCGAGAGGGGATGTATTAATGTCTCTATTGATGATTATCCCGTACCACAGAGCTGGCAAATTATAAAGCAAAGAGGTTGATTTCAGCTCATAGTTCTGGTTGGAGGACAGCTGGCTGCATCTCATGATGACCACATCTCGTGATGACCACCTTGTCTGTCAGGCCCTTAGGTGGCACCAGGTGCCACAATTAGAGCCCGGGAGTGTGTGCACATGTGTGTCCTTTGGTTTGCATCTCTGTCACAAAGACACCAGCTTCAATCAGGGGGCCTCCACCCTACTGACCTTATCTAATCGTCACCACATTCCAGAGACCTTGACCCTGGTCATTGTGGTCAGGTCAAGATCCTACTGTCTTAACCCCTCACCTGCTGATGAAGCACTGACTCGAGATTAGGAGGGACAAGCCCACCACAGGAGGGGCTCTAGGATCTGAGCTGCAGGCTTGCTGACGTTTGAGATGCCGTATGCCTTTGAATCATTTTTTCCTTACAGCTGTGTCTCATTTAAGGCACAGGTTGGCTCCCAGCTTTGAGAAATGAAGCTGTTTGATTTAGCCGATTTCCTCATCATAGTTTTAAATCAGCATATAACATCTCTTTTTAGGAATCATTTGCTACTTTTTTGTGTGTGCACACATCTTGTTTTAGCCACAAATCTATTTACTGTACATTACATGTTTGGTTGGCTATCGCTGCAAATTCTTTATTACTATTTCTATTTGCTTAAACCAGAGCCTTTTGTTCCAGAAACGATAATTAGCTTTTAGCTGTTCTCTCCCATTGAAGTCATAATCTGATCTTTTTGACAGCATAGTGGTTTACACTTGGAAATGATTTGGGTGTCACAATTGGGATTAGGATGCCAGGTGGAGAGTAAGTTTGTGGGGCAGATGGTCATTTTCTCAGAAGCAAAAAATTCTTGCCTCCTACCCATGCCCTCAGAGATAGGAGGAGGAGGCCAGGAAAAATGTAGGGTCTATAAATAGAATTGCTTCTGAAGAGCATGGTTTCCTAAAGATTTCATTAGGCATCAGAAAGCCCTTTACACTTAGCAATTAATGGCACTGATTTGACTGTGCTATATTATGAAAATGGAGAAAAGAAAGCTAAGCTTGCATCCTTCTGGGGCAGATGCAGGTAGAATGCCTGAGAGAACTCTAAATAGGTTCCATAAATCTCAAGTCATTTTTTTCCCAGATGACAAAACATCTTGAGGAAGAAACATTCCTAGCCTTTCCATGTTAACTCTTCATTGTTGAAAATAGCAAACATGATGGTGTGCTTTTGTCTGTCATCCTGGGGGCCATGACCCACCGTGGGTACATCCTGAGCACTGGAGAAAGAGGTCTGCTCATTCTGCCTTCTCCAGGACTTAGGGCAAGCCACGGTGGCTCCGCTGTCATAGCTGCTCCCTGTAGGGCTTGGGCTTATGGTCTGACCTCATTGGCATCACTCTCAAGTCTGCCAAACTGACAGGGCTCAGGGAGGGTGACACCATCCTGAACTCCTTGCAAAGCCCACAGGAGGTGTTTCTCTCTGCACTAAGCCCATGTTCTCAGCCTTGGAGAAACCACATCACAAACTCCTGCTGTCATTTTTCCCCTGCGAATCAAGCCAAGCAGCTTTTTCACCTGAGATGATCTGGACCAAGATAGATGGCTTTGGTTAGACATGGAAGACTGCCTAGGAGGATCAGGTCTGCCTCTCCAGGGAGCTCAGCTGGGCTCCACATATGGAAGCATGAAGGCCCACTAGGTTCAGTCTCAGAGGTGACTACAGATTTCTTCACCTTTTAGTGTCCCAGAAACTTTTTTGGGGGGCTTTTTGAGACAGGATTCCAGTATGCACTTCAGGCTGGCCTTGAATTCACTGTGTAGCCCAGGCTGGCCTCTAATTCATAGCGATCCTCCTGCCTCAGTCTCCCAAATGAATGCTGGGATTACAGGCATGTACCACCACACCTGATGAGAAACTTCTGATGATCCAATGGAAACCCTATACCACGGGAGAAACACTCACATCCCCCAGAATTATTAATGCAGGCAGTTCACACAGTTCTTGAAGTCCATCCATAAGCAGCCCACTTTTTCTAGTAGCCAGTTATTTTTCATTCCATGCACATTTATTAGGTCCCACATTATTCAGCACTATGCTAGATTCTAGGTACTATACATGGCAGAGAACAAAGAACCACGTAATTGTGTTTACATATTAATAAAGTAGTTTAGAATCTCCTAAGTAGAAACTCAGGTAATTTGCTTTTTCTTTCTTTATCTTGCTTTCTCATTTTTTCTGAACCAAATATGTATTACTTTTATTAGAGAAAACTGATTTGAAAAACAAAAATTCATGGTTCATTTCTTAGGAATAATACACAATGACAAATACTCCTTGGGCAGCAGTCATGATTGAAATGAATTTGTATTTTATCAGTCATGACAATGTAGAGATATTCTGATAGAGATCCAGGGAGGTGCTAGATATTATTTATTCAATCTTTGACTATTGTCTGTTGGGCTTGTGAGGAGAAGCCCCACAATAATTACTGCCTCCTGAGAACTGGATGTCCCTGGATTAGGAATAGCATCTCTAGACCATGATGTGACAAACTTGGCTTACAGATCTAATCCTGTTTATGTAAGTAGCCTCCTTAAAATGCAACCATGTCAGGCTGGCCAGATGGCTCAGAAGACTAAAACACCTGCTTAGGCAGAGCACAGCACCTGGGGTTCGATCCTCGGTGGGTGCGCTGAGATAGCGACTGAGGTGTGGTGGCACGTACCTGTAATCCCAGTACTTGGAATACTGAAAACAGGAGAAGCACTACAAGTCTGAGCTGTGTAGTGAGGCCCTGTAGACACTGTCCTAAATGCATCATAAAAAAAGACAACTGTCTATTCATTTGGATAGTATGGGGCTTTTTTAGACCGTAATAGCAGAGTTTAATAGTTATACCTGAGATGGTTTGGCCCCCAAAGTCTAAAACATTCGCTCTCTAGCCCTTTCCAAAATTTGTAATTCCTGTTCTGGAGAAGCACCGTCCGTTGGCACTTCCTGCAACAACCGGAAATGTCACTGTTTGCACCTCCCAATATGGCGGCCGCGGGCTCCTTGTGTCTAACCCTCAAAATGTGCTTAGTGGGCATGAGGACCTGACATTTTCATTTAATTTCTATTGACTGACATTTAAATATAAATGCACATGGTGTCTGCTGCACTGGGCAATGTGACCCTCAACCAGATGGTAAGATTCGTTCAATTTGTCCCCCTGGTCCTATTTTCTGTACTGCTGTTCTACCTATATGCTATTGTATGGGTCCTCCCCCAAACTCTTCTGATGAAAATGTCCTCACTATTCCTAACTGAGCAGACTGTGGCCTCTTTTTATGAGGTCCAAAGTGCATGACATTTTCTACAGAAATGTCTCATTTTGGGTCATTTTCCAAAGGAAAATATCCAATGTTGAACAGAGTGTGTTGACATCTCTTTTTAACTAATGCTGCCAAATTGAGCACAGTAAAAATTAATAAACTTAGCTTGGCATGATGGTACATATTTGTAACCCCAGCACTCTGGGAGGCAGAGGCAGGTGGATCAATAGTTCAAACCCAACCTGGACAACTTAGTGAGACTGTGTCTCTAAATAAATAAATGATTGATTGATTGATTGATTGACTGAATTAACAAATGAATGGGGCTAGGGATGAAGTGCAGTAGAAGATCCTGGGTTCAATCCTCAGTATTGCACAAACAAATTAACAAACTGTATCTTTTAGAACTGTTTAAAGTTCACAGAGAAACTGAGAAGATACAGGTGTCCCTATATGTGCCTTGTGTCTACACAAGCATTGCCTTTGCACTGTCAACCAGAGAGGTGTATTTATTAAAATAGCTGAGTCTATATTGGCATGTGATTATCACTCAAAGCCTATGGTTTACATTTGGGTTTTCCCTTGGTACTGTACATTCTATAACATTTGACAAACGTATCATATTTTCGTATCCCTTCTGTGGGGATAAGAAGGAGTGGATGTGTGCTATAGTTGGATGTGTTCTCCCAGAGTCCTTGTATTGGAATCTTGATGCCCACTGTAGAGGTGTGGGGAGGTGTGTCCTTCAGAGGTGTCTGGGTTATAAAGGCACTGCCCTTATGAATATACTAATACCAACCTTAGGAGTGTTCCCATACAGAAGGTCAGTTAGTTCCCCTTTTCTCTCTTCCTTGCCTTCTCTTTGCTCTGCTACCGTGGGATCAGGCAGCCAGAAAGCTCTTGCCAGATGCCAGCCCTTGATTTTGGATTTTATAGCCTTTGGAACCACGAACCAGCGAATAAATGTCTTTTATTGCAAATTGCTCAGTCTGTGCCACAAAATGAGCAAAGATAAAGCGCAACCCAACCACTGCCTTTGGATTCTAGCTAAAGCTCACAACTCGCGGCACGATTGCAAGGGAAGGCACCATCTCAGGGAAAGACTGGGAGGCAGATTGCAGGCCAGGGATGATGGAGGAGGTGCTGAAGGCGAGAAAGCAACATGAAAAACACTGATCTGCCTTAGGATTTTGATTTCCTCTTTTTCTCTGCTGAAATCTAGAAATGAGTGGATGAACACACGTGAGTATAGGCTGTCTGCTCTGAGCGTCCTCGCCCCACCCTGAGCACTCATAGGAATAGGGTTTTCCCTACTTATCTCAGGTGCTTTCAGGAGACATGCCATATACACAAGGAAGCACAGTACAAACAGACACTTGATTTTCCTTGGAAGACACATCTTCCTAGGGATGCAGACCATTCTTGAGGAAGTTTACAGCACTCCCATTTCCAAACTGACTTCACTTACTTGAAACAAAGCCCTGAGCTCTGTGGTCTTTCTCTGTTGACCTTAGCCTGAGGTCACTGAAGCTGAGTTTGGCTCTTGAGTTTTCCATGGCAAATGCAAAGTGGCTTGGCCACAAGATCATCACTTAAGGCAATGTGCTATAACTATTTGCTACAATATTTTTTAACATGTTGTAATTTTAAAGCCATATTTATTTTATTCAAAGCCTCAGTTGTTGGTACCAATCTAGGGAAGCGCTTATTCCACTGAGCCATCTCACCAGCCCTGCTGGTACCAAGCTAATATCCCATAGTTTCAACTTTTCTTCCCTTTTGATTTCTAATTATTAATGTGGCTTAATAGAAGGACATTGTAGGAACCTCAGAGTCTTTCAGGGATGAACTTAAATTTTGTTATGCCACCACTAAAGAGCCTTGTGCTTTTTTTACTCAGTGTCTTCGATGCATTTGTGGCTGAAATGAAGTCTAGGCAAAATGAGACAGGCATAGGAGATAGAGATGTGGCCTGTAAAATCAGGATAACTTAATTTACACTATTTTATGTCATGGAGTTTTTATGACGCTTATACATTCTAAATTAGAAATATGATTGGGCCCAAATGTTGGTAGCCCATGAAAGTGTTCAGTAGTAGTAATAGAAGGCATTCTACCATTAAAGGTGTGGTGATAGTTGAAATAATTTGTAACCCAGCACCACATCCATATAATGTAGAGTATCTGCAATTGAATGTGAACCCTATGTAAGTGTTAACACCTTGGAGAGACACCAAGTCTATCCATCTTTGCCTGGATCGTCACACATTCCTACCACTTGCGATATTCAGCCAGCTTGGAAGTGGAGACTGAATCTTTCAAGGATGACCAGGAACAGACAGACAACTTTGCATCTTTCCTGGTCCTCCTGTCGTTTATACAGGGCTGTGTTGCATCCTCATTTTTCTTTCCCAAGTGGAGGTCATTCCCAACAGAGAATGTGCAGTACGTATTTTCTTTCTTGGTTATCGTGTCATTATTTGTTTGTTTGTTTTTGTTTTCTTGAGGCAGGATCTTGCTATGTATGGAAGGTTGGCCATGAACTTGGTTATGTGGCCCAGGCTGGCCTGAAACTCATGTCTGTCCTCCTGCCTCAGCCTCCTGGGTGCTGGGCTTACAGGTGTGTGCTATCACATGTGGTTTGTGTTTCTTTTGGAGGCACTGCTGCATGACTGGAATGGTGGGGAGGAATGCCAGTTAGGAATTGCTTCCCAACTTTGGCCAATGATATCTTATATCTAACACTTTCATTTTATTTTATTGGCAGTGGGTGGTAGGGATCTTAGAAATATCTGCTGATGGGAAGAGAGACACTCTGCTAGTTTTTGTTCCAGCTGATGGAGGCTAGACTCTGAGAGGGTTTCCAATCTGTAAAAGACACATACCATGGTAGGAAGTACACTGGCTTAAGGGACAAGACACGTAAGCCACTGAGAATGCCACTGGGCCACTCAAGCTCTGTGGTCTAAACCAGGAAGCAAGGGAAAAGGATGCCTGAGTTGTGTGAATCCTTACACTCTGGTTTGTAAGCTGGATGTCTCTACCCTGTGCTGTATCCTGCTGCAATCGTGGTATGATGTTTGTACTTGGTTGAAGCTATTGTCCTGGACCTTCCTTGATGCCAGGTGAAGAGCCTAGCCATTGTCATTTACCATCCTCCCGTTAAGTGATCCAAGCCAAAGGTACCCCAGGCTCACTGCCCTGCAGAGATCTTTGAAGAAGAGCTAGCAGAAGATCCTCTACACTCCCCTATCCTCCCTTGTACAGATGAAGAGAGCTCAGAGAGGTTCTGTGCTTGCTCAAGGTGACTCAGAGAATTAATGGTTAGAATCAAGTCTCAGGACTCACAGCTCATTTTGATATGCTATGCTTCCTTTCAAATTGGTTCTCCTATAAATTAGCATGTCCCCCCAAATCTATGTTGTCTTTAAGTTTATTGCTCTTGTGCCCTTAGAGTCGACCTCTGAACCTCAGAATGAGAGGAAGAGTGCTTAGAGCATTGATACTGAATGTTCTAAAACTCTCCAAGGGAGGCTCTATTTATTACCCCCTCTACCCAGTCCACCTTGAGATATTTGGCAAGAAATTTCATGGAAGAAATCATGGCAAGAGAAGCATGTGGAGATAAAGCAAGACACAGCACTCCTATACCAAGGAACAGATGCGTGGCCATTTCTGTGTGGACAAAATCTGGGGCACCCTCCAGGAGGAGGAAAGCTAGGGTTCTGCCTGCTTGACCATCATGGTTGCGGTCCCCATTGCCACTTCCTTCCCATGGCTGTGTGGTGCATTCAAGCCAGTGAACAGCCCAGTGTGTCGAGTACTATCCTTGCATCCTGATACTTAGCAGGTCAGCAGGGCTACCTTTTATTCTTGTCCTAGGGGGATGAAGTTTTTCTGTCATTGCCACATATTCAGGTAAAGTCATTAAGTCATTTGTTCTTGGTGTTTTTTGCCCAAAGGAATAGAAAAACGAGTTGTATCAAATGGCTGGCACATCAACCATGAGACAGAACATTGTATAACGGTCACTAAATGTGATGGGGAGGAAAATCTACCTGTGGCCCAGAAACACTTACCAAGCACCCCGTTATACAAGACATACAGTCTGTTCTGCCTCATTAATTAGACAAGTATCAAGTGAGCTGCTGTAATCAGGGAGTGAATAAAGGCCCAGAAAATAAAATAGGGGATGGGATCCTAGCTGAAAAGAGCTAAAAACAATCTGGCTGCAGAGATCAGACTCACTCATCAGAAGGTAGCTGATGGCAGTTTAATGTAAACAGTCCAGCTGGGATCTGCGCAAGCTGAAGGAGCTCACTAAGGCCCACAAGGTAGATGGCTTGAGCCCAGGTCGCAGCTATGTGACCTTGAGGAGCTTAGGTTTCCTCCTAAGGGATAGCAGGACCCTTGCTGGAGGGCTCTTAATTAGAGAGGAGCATGATAAGATTTCTTTTAGGATGATCACACTGGATGCTAGGTAGAGAATTGTGTGTGGGGGTTGGGGGGGTGGGACGGTCTTGACAGAGAAGCAAGGAAATGAAGATGAAAATGATGTGTAGATAAGAAGAAATCAGTGAAGGTGGGCGTGGTGGCAGTAATCCTAGCACTCTGGGAGGCTGAGGCTGAGGCTGAGGATTGCAAGTTTAAGCCTAGCACGGGTAATGTGACTTAATGTCCACATTAAAAGATTAAAAAAGGGTGGGGATGTAGCTCAGTGGGGAAACTGTGGGTTCAAATCCCAGAACTGGAAAGAAAGGCAGAGAGAGAGAGAGAGAGAGAGAGAGAGAGAGAGAGAGAGAGAAAGACACAGACAGACAGACAGACAGACAGAGACAGAGACAGACATGCTGAGACTCTAATGCATTTGAGTACAATTCTCCAATGAGAAGCTTTTGGAAGGTTTTAGAGTAGAATGACACCCATATTGTAAACAGGCTCCCTGTGGCCTCCCTCTATTAAATGTCTACTGGGAGTGAGAAGAGGGTAGTCACAGAGGGACCTGTTATTGGCAGTAATCTAGGCAAAGGATGACAGGCTTTGAGGAGGAAGATGGTGGTGGTGCCTGTGAGATAGTTAAATTCTGTCTTTATTTTGAAGGTTGTGCGAACAGGATTTTCTTACAGACTAGATATGAGGTATGAAAGAATAGTCAGGGCTGACTCCAAGGCTTAAGGCTTGAGCAGCTGTGGAATTGCTGTCACCGAGATGAAAAAGATAGCAGAGGGGTTGGGTTTGTGGCGTAGTGTTGGAAGCTTGAATTTCGGATGTGTGGTAGATATCTCAGTGGAAATGTGAAATGTGGATCACAAGTGTTGAGTTCAATGTGAGTAGGAACTAGAGGCGTAATATGAATGTCCCTGGTGTATTGATGGTCTTTCAAACTGTGGATTAGATGATACCATTAAGGGACTGAATGTAGGAAGAAAAGATGTGTTGGATGGACTACTGGGACATGTCCACATTGAGAGGTCAAAAAAAATAGGGAAGAATCATCAAAACGGATGGCAAAGCTGTGGTCTGTGAGTTAGCAGGAAAAGCTTTTGGGGTGGTGCTTGGAGTCATATGAATGAAGCATTTCAAGGGAAGGGGATGACAGACTCTGATCAATGCCGTTAATGGAGTAGGGAAAAGGGTCTGAGTTTCTGTTGGATTTGACAACACAAGCCCAAGAGTGAGCATGATAACAGTTTTGGAGAAGTGGGAGGGGGGGGAAATGTGGTTGGACTGATTTCAGGAGAAAATGGGAGATGAAAGATTGTATATAATAACTATAATTACAGCATCTCTTCTGAGGAATTCAACTGTCAGGGGAAGGAGAAAAGTGGAGAAGAGTAGTTGGAAATGGAAGGGGGTCAAGGAGGCTCTGCTTTTGATGGAGATGGTTCCAGGGTGGTACAATAGAGAGAATAAATGCTGAACTTTTGGGGCCACGTGATACATGGGCTTCTGGGTCAGTGACTGGGCCTAGGATCTTCTTGGTGATTTCCTAGTTTGTAAACTTGGTCCATTCCATTTCCCTGGTCTCACTTTCTACTTTTCTCATTCAGGACCCCCTCGCTCTCCCCACACGGCTGTACCCTCTGTGCTCGCTGCATAAGGTGGAAACCTTGTGTACAGGGCCTTGGCTGTACTCTTCCCATGGGCAAGGAGGCGACTCCCCTCTGTGACTCCCCATCAACACAGTTCTGGCCTTCCCACGCCAGTCCAAGTCAGCCTCACCTGGAAGGTTGGTGACATCATGTGGTGCACCCATGCGCCGATGCGCACATCCACATGTGTCCTCCTCGCACATGTCCTCCTTCCTTTCCCAGGCTTCCTCCCGTCCTCCTCTGCATGCCATTCTGTGTGGTCCAGTTCCTCTCAGAGAAGTGCCATCAGGTTAGAGACAGGCAGTGATGTCACATGGATGTCCAAGGAAGTTTTCAAGCATTTTTGTTCATGAACTCTTTGTCTACACCTATGTCTTCAAGTTTTCCTCCTAATCTCTCTCCCAGGAGATTGAGTGTTTCTGTTTTAATGTTTAGATCTTCAATCCATTTTGATCTTAGTTTAGTGCATGGTGATAGAGCTGGGTCGAATTTTAGTTTTCAGCATATAGTGAGCCAGTTTTTCCAGCACCATTTGTCAAAGAGGCTGTCTTTCTTCCAGTGAGCGTGTTTGGCCCCTTTGTCAAAGATCAAGTGTCTGAGTGTGTTTGTAGTAGCTTATGCAACTTCTAATCTATTCCATTGAGCCTCAGGTGCATTTTTTTTTTCTTATCAATACATGCTGATTTTATCATAGGAACTTTGTAGTATAATTTCAGGTTAGGAATTGTAATGCCTCCTGCCTTGTCTTTGTTACCCAGGATTGCCTTTGCTATTCTAGGGTTTTTCTGGTTCCAAATAAATTTTAGGAATGATTTCTCTAGGTCTGGGAGGTATGTTTTTGGTATTTTGATAGGAATGGCATTAAATCTGTACAGTAATTTTGGGAGTATGGCCATCTTCACAATGTTGATTCTTCCTATCCAGGAGCAGGGAATATGTTTCAATTTTCTGAAATCCTTTATGATCTCAAGCATTTCTTCTAAACATTATTTTTAAATTCTAGAAAACAACAATGTGTGTGTGTGTGTGTGTGTGTGTGTATGTTGAATTTGCCCAGAGAATAGAAGTATGAAATGCACACCAGCTCATCTCCAGCTTGCAACTCTTTTTGGACAAAAATGTACTTCACACCCATCTCCCCTGCAGTTCTCCGATGTCTCAGGTCTGCTTCGTTTTTCTCTGTCTTGTATCGCATTCTGTAAAGCGAATTCCACACTAAGTGGCTCATGCACTTCATTCAGCATTTTGAGGATTGGTCTATTTTGCTTCTTTACTGCTCCTTTTTCCCCTTGCTGCATGGATACAGCTTTGGTAGGTTGTGGGGCCCTCCCTTGGTTCACACAAGCACGCATGGCTGAACTGTTGTCCCCGTCCACGCTGAATCCACTGTTTCTTCTACATGTCCGAGTTTCTTTACCATCACACCCTGTCTGACCTGGCCCTTCTCTGCGCTTAGCAGGACAGCAATCCTGCTGGATGGCCCAGAATGAACACCTATCTTCACAGTGGGTCTGTGATCTGCCGCGTTGAAAACAGCATTAGTCTCAGCACTCCTAGGGCTCCATTGCATACTACTTGCTGGGACCACGCCAGCCCAGGATTACTCATGATCCATGTAAGCACTGAGGTTGCCTTTCCCGCCCTCTCTGCTTCCCCAGCACCTGCTCTTTGGCACAGCAAAACACAGCTACTTTGGGTTGATAATTCCCTTTCTGGTGGCAGCAATCTTATTTGGCTTTTTCTGCCTATGAAACCAAATGTGCCCACACAGTCATTAGCAAATGTGGGATTGTTAGGCACTGAATATTTATTGTACACCCACAAATTTTTTTAGGTGCTGTGCAGAACATGATTGCCAGGGGATTGCTTTTGTCTAACTAAGATGCCAAAGGAAATTAATTAGCATTTGAGAGAGAGGCTCACATTTCATTGACCTCCTGTGCAAGCTGGCTGGAGGGGAAGCTGGAGAAGATGCCTTGCGGTGGCCAGAAGGGGCCGCAGCTGGCTGGAGGCTGGACCCAGCTTCCATGTGGTATGTGGGAGGATGGCTTCCCAGGACCCCAGAAACAGGAGCCTAAAGAAGGAGCCAAGAACACAGGAGAGGCCACAAGAGGCCCCCAAACTGTTTGGCATCTGCTCATGCCCAATGGGATACAGCGAGGGTGGGGTGGCTCCAGATTCCCTGGGAACGTAGGAGACTCCTTTGGATGGGCTTGAGATGTGATCTAGGTTTTCATCAGACTGAGGCGCACGTGAGTCTTGGCTCGGCAACTAACTAGTAGGTGACCTTGGGTATATGCTAGATTATCTCTGAGCTTGTTTTCTCAGAAACAAGAGAAATGGGCTAGTGTCACTTCTGTGCAGGTCTGTGTTGCAGTGTAAACATAAAGATGACTGATTAGCTGTGTCTGTCTGACCCACAGAAGGTTGTGTGGCTCTCACTGGGCAGGTCTGGCTGTTGACTTTCAATCATGCAGCCTTGCAAAGGTGGTCTGGAATAGGCGAACTCGAGCTGTCAGCTTCTCCAGGCTGAGTCCCAAGGAAGATACACAACGTGATTGCAGAGAAGCGAAGGAAAAAATAAATTGAAGTGAAGTGTGTGAAGGAGCGGACAGGAGAAGAAAAGGACAAGGTGGGGGTAGTATTTGAAGTTTTCCCTAGGGAAAAAATGTCGGTACGTGAGTCTAGCTCTCCTCGTCCAAGAGGCCCCCAGAGAAGTCACAGCCTGCAGACTTTCTCATCCTTCTCCTTACACATGGAGAGAGCGCAGCGCCCGAGAAATGCATGTGCTTGGCATGCTGAGCCGCGTGCCTGCCGTGTCCTATAGGAGGAGAGCACTTGATGTAGATAATTAAAAGTGTCAGCTCCTTATCCAGGAGAGGGTTCTATTAAATTATGTACAGTAAATATTTTTGCAAGTTGGAGCTCTGAGAAGACTTATTGATCTGTGGCAAACTGCCAGACAGCTGGTAAAGATTTGGAAAATGGATCTCAGTCCCGGGCAGGTCCTAGGAGGGGTGGGGAAGCCAGTCTAGAGGATCTTTTGTTTCATCTGGGGCTCCGCTTTCCCTGAGGTGCCCGCAGTTTCTAACACGGCTGCTGGATCAATAGCAGACGATAACTTTAACTGCTCAGTTAGTACAGTCCCTGTGATTCTGATTCAAGCCATATCTACAGGGTTATTCTGCGAGGGGCAGCGGAAAGCAAGCCCTACAGAAGGGAAGGGAAACCAGGCAGTCTGTCGAGCTCCAGGAGACAAGTGACTCCATTATGTGTTGGGGGGCTGCTATGGTGCTACGTGGAGCCTCAGCTCAGCTGCAGCCCCAGGGCTCCTGACCTGTGGGTGCCCTGAGGCCTGCGTGCACTGCCCCAGTCCCACTGCAGCCACGAGTACACGAGGCTGTACATAGGCCGTACCATGCCCTCCTCTCTCCTGCCCCAGCGTCCGCTACTGGGCTGTTCCCTAGACTGTGCTCTGGAAGTGCTACTGGCTCACATCCGTGGTTACTTGGGTCTTGAGAACAGAAGTGGAAAGTGAGGCCAGTTCAGCCCCATTCTTGCTTCATGGTTTGGGTTCTATCCAAATGTGGAAGAGCCAATGGCGATATGGGGGGTGCTTCCTGAACCCCTGGAATTGCTCGCTTAAGTATCCTATTCCTGGGCTCCCTTTCTGTCTTGTTTGCTGCAGATGTTCCAGTTTGTAAAATGTTTCCCACACATTGTAGGTACTCAGCAACCATTTGTTGAATGGATGAAAGACTCCTCCTTTGTGGGTTTTTTTTTTTTTTTTCTTTTTTCTTTTTGATGCGGAGTCTCACTATGAGATTTGCACGTAGTGATCCTACTGTCGCAGCCTCCCCTGCTCTAGGATTGTAGGCATGCACTTCCACACCCCAGTTTGGAACCAGCACAGCGCACCCAGGGACCCAGGGCTGGCACAACACGTGGTAGTGGGTATCGAACTTGGGACCTTGTGCTTGTCAGGCAGGTGCTTAGACCACTGCACTATCTCCCCAGCCCTCCTCCTTTGTCTTGATTCAGTTATTCCAAGATTCCCAGGGTTGGAGCAGGGTGGGGGTGGGGTAGAGAAAGGGCTTTCTGTGCTGGGAACTTTCTCGTAAAATCCTGTTGACCTCAAATCCCAGGCTCTGGTATCCCAAGTGTCACCTGTCATTTGAAAACTCCTGGCAGCTGGGTTGTGGGACAGAAAGAGCAATTTGAAAGAGGAACAGGTGGCCTGGGACAGACATGACCGACCTCCGACCTCCGGAGCGGCTCTGGGATCACATGACTGATGCTGCAGCTGAGCCTCCCTCTGTCCTCCAGCCCCATCTCTGGCCCCAGGAGCCTGGCAGTGCCTGCTCCCTGCCCCCTGCTGTGTCTGTGCTCCTGCTCACTGGTCTTTGGGTCTCTGTGGTCCCTGTTCCTGGGGCTGAGCTATCACCTCCATCACATTTTCCTCTCCGAGCTGCTGGCACTTTGCAGATTTGTGGCTCATGTGCATCTTCCAGCAGTTTAGGGAGAACAGAAGAGAGGAGCCCAAAATAGCCAACTCTGCTGCTCGTTGGCGACTTGTGTCGGGTGAGAGACGCTCGTGAACACAGTCACAGTACAGCGGGCAGCTGGGGGTCGCTGGTTTTCTCCTCTTTAAACTTCTCCTCGCCTCACCTCTCCTGCCACTAGCACGGCAGGGTGGGGCCTGCCTGCATCTCTGAAGCATTTGTAGAAGACACTGAAGGCTGCTGGGCAGTTCAGGGCAGCCCCAGGCAGTGCCTGAGAGAGAAACCTGCAGTGACCACGGTGCACATAGTCCAGGGGCCAGGCAGCTCCCGGGCCATATTTCTTTTTCTTTAAGCTGGAGAAACTTTCTAATTTTCCTCCCAGTATCTCTGGGAGAAGACAGCCTGTTCTGTGGTTGAGGTTTAGTTCTCTTCAGGGAGCCTTTCTTGGGCTGTTTAAAGAAGGCTTTATGCTCTGCAGCTTTAGATCATTTCACATGATAAAACACCATCTCGCACTGACAATTGTAATTTCAAAATGTTTGACGGTCTTTTCAGCTGAAAAAGAGTAGTCATCACTTGCCGTAGGCCCTGTCCCTGAGCCGAGCCACCAGGGTGGGACTGGCGGCCCTGCGCTGGGCTTCCGGGCTATGTGACACTGTCTGGGCTCCTCTGCACCCTCACTGGTGCCCACTCAACTGTGCTACTGTTCCCTCCCATCCTGAGGCCCCCACCTTCATGCAGTGCTGTGTTTCCTCCTGGCCCCTGGGCTGTATGCCTCCCTCTCATCATTTTAGATACCTGGAGTTCGAGTCCCTGGCTGCCTGCTTCCCTGGAGGACCGTCCTGTGGGAAGCACAGAGCGAGGCTGAAAGGCTGGCAGAGTGGAGAATGTGTGCTCGCCAGCAAGGCCCTGCGAGCACCACTGTCTGCTGCACAGCACAGCTATTCTCTGCTGGTGCACGTTTGTGTTCTCTCGTTTGTCCAGTGAGTCTAGTCATGCCTGCCTTTTGGGGCTGTTGTGATTTCTAGGGTCAGTGTTGTAAAATTCCTTATGCAAGGATTGGCTCAATTAATCTCAGCTTTATTCTGAAGATTAAAGTCATGGAACAATGTGTTTAAAAAAATAATATATATATGTATACATTACTAATATTCTTTTCCCCAGTAAATACATTTTCTGTAACATTTTTATACCATTACTTATAGCATTATCACTTCTACAACTATAACTACCATCATCATCATCACCATGACTACTATCACCATCACCATAACTACCATCACCATCCTCAAGTGCCATCATCATTGCCATGATTACCATCATTATCACTATCACCATGACTACCATCACCACCATCATCACCATGACTACCACCACAGCACCACAACCACCACCATTAAAATCAGCAACAGGAGAGTCTCACGGGACTTCTTTGAAAAGCACTGTTATCAATGCTTTCTCTGTATTTACTCACTTAGTGCTCACAGCATTCTATGAAATATTCGGATGTTACCTTCATGTTTCAATATTAATTGCCTCATCTATAGATGGTGAATCTAAGTTTTGAAGCTACTCAGCAATCTTCTCAAGGTCAGAATTAATAAGCAGTGATGGCAGTCCCATTCTGTGCTTTTGACTACATCTCTCACATTATTTTCATGTGTGTGCTTTTGTATCTGCGTATGTATGTGTTTCTATATAAATCAGTGTGTACTTTGTCACTTTGACAACAAAGAGGTTGTGGGGACCTTTTAGTCTTTTGCAAACGTTATAGGCAACAGAGTCAGGAAATATTTAGGAGAGATCCAGAAGACTGGTTTGAAATTTTCAAAAGCAAGGTTGTTTTTGAAATTCTCTGAGAAACTGAATTCAAGCAACAGAGATATAAGACAGGGAAGGACATAAAACTTTTGTCATAATGTGGTTAAAACACTCAGTAATAAGTCTACTTTGTTTAAAAGCGATTATAATCAATGGAGAAATGCTGTAAATTACTCAATTACATAATTGAACTTTCAACCTTTCCTTTTATTCACTCTCAATTTTTGTTTCTTCCCTGGAAATCAAAGAGGCATGAAAAGGTAATGTTCGAGGTTCTAGCTGGAGAGTACTCTTACTCTAGCCATAAACATCTCATTAAGGTGGTTTGTTGAGAAAGCACCCAGAACTCTGGCTCATCTGCCGTCCCCTTGACCCTGGGTGGGGATGGTTGGAAGGCAGTCCTTGTTACCTTGTTTATTAGAGCAAAAGAAAGAGTAAGAACCTTTTCTTCCCTGCTCTTCTATTGATAAGACAAAATACTCAGCACTCAAAGTTGGAGACGGAAAAGTTTACTTGTTCACAGTTTGTAGAAGTTTCAAACTATAATCAGCCAACTCCGAGGTAGGGTGGCCTGGCACGGGGCATCGCAGGGGAAATAGCTCATGGCAGGTAGGGGCCAACAGAGCAAGCAAGGGGTGGGCACAACTCTGTCTCTCCCTTGTATCTTTTTTTTTTTTTTTGGATTTTATTCAGGTTTTTTTCTTCTTTTTTAAATTATTATTTTTATTCATTTTAATGATAAAATAAAATAGCAATGAAACAGTTTCAAAACAGGTTAGTAGGACAGTTATAATAATTAATACATTGCATATTGTTGTCTTTGTGGTGGTTATTCAGAGGGCAAGATGCATGCATGATATCTTGTCTAAACAACATTAGTACAACCTATTTTGTATATACATATATTTTTCACCACAAAATGTTTTTTTTTATTTATATGCCCCTTTTTTGTTTTGTTTTGCCAGAGATGGGTGTTCCATTGCTGTTAGAGAAGCTGTATTTGGAGAAATCTTTAAAGGACCTATTCATACTTGATGCAGTTCAAATATTCAGCAAAATAGCTCAATATAGTCCAATGGTCCATAATAGTAGTGGGTTATTAGCACAACTGGTAATTGTCAGAAGTTGTTGACTTGAGCCTTTTACAGCTCAGCATATTAATATGGCTTTGCTTTTTATATCTTGTGGTTATATTTTTCTGCTGGGTGGTTAAGACTAAGTTAAAACAAGATCTATATAACTAAAAATGTAATTTTATATCTGACAAGGTCAGTCAAATCCACTCAAGATTTACCCTGGAACCCTGTACAGCAGCTTGTAGATCTTTTGTCAGTGTCAGCCATCTGGAAGAGTCACGGCCATTGCTTGACCAATTTGCTCTCTATGAAAGCCTGAGAGAAATTTTTCTTTCTAGGTGACTCTTCTTAGGCACACTATACATCATTAATCACTTTCCTCTGTGGCCCCATAATCTTCTTGATCAGAAGATTTGGGACACCAATTACAGGATGTCACAGCACAGGTTCTCTTAGGTCCTGAGTCCTTACTGACCTAAGGCCAAATTATTGACCATCTTTGTAGCCCCTCTGTTCTCTAATTTTGGTCAGCAAACTGGTTGTTAAACATCCAGAAGAGAAGCTTAATGATATTATTACCCTGCACAAGAGGCAGTTGAGCTTAATATCACTGTCTGTCTGAATATCAAACACCTTAGACATAACATGGAACTGCTATTTTCCAACAACCATGGATATTCTAAACATTACACCTCTGTAGAATGTGAAAAAAATTACATATGTTTACACAAAATTTAGAAATCAAACCATATACAACATTGTAGCAGGCTAATCCTATGGCATTTTTTTCTTGTCTCTTGTTTTCTTTTATTACTTTTTTTTTTTTTTTTTTACAAACATTTACTTTAAAGAGAGCATAGCAATAATTGACTCTTCTTTGTATCTTATCCAGGCTACTTAGGGTGGGTGGCACTCACACTTTTAATCCTAATGCCTTCGATCCTAGCCTTGCACCATGAATCACTCCCAGCGTCGCATTCTCTAGATCCAGCCACCTCTGAGAAAGCGACACTTATGTCCGCATGAGGCTTGGGGGGGATCTAGATTTAATACATAACACGCCTTGTTCAGTGAGCCTAGGTTTCAGTGCCACAGCACCGGTCAGACCTGGACCACTCAGCTTGGTGAGTGAGTTCATGACGTATGGCATCCTTCGAAGCTGCTGGAAGGATAATGAGCTGAATTCTCCCTGTGGTCAGCAATGAGACCATGGGGCTGCCTGGTAGATGGGCTATGCAGAGGGTGATGCGGCTGGCTCAGCAGTGCCCCTCGCACTGTCAGAACTAGTTCACACTGGTCAGTGATGACATCTCTGCATAGAAAGCCATATTTTTTTTTTTTTCCAGAAAATAAGGCCTTGGAAAGGTGTCCACTCTGGATACATTTCCGGTCCATCAGAAATGTGCAGCAGGGAGCTACTTCTGACCCAGAAGCTGGATCTGGCAATTAAAATGTAAATAGTTATTTCAGAAACATATGGGGACTCTGTAGCAGGTGTTAGGAGAGAAGGTGTCAGTGTGTGTGTCATGTGACCATGCAGTTGTGCCTTGAACAGGTCGCTGTGTATTGTGAATCCCTGAGCAGTTTTTTTCATACACAGATAGAAGACAGCTACAGCAAGCCCACTGGGGCTACTTTATAGCTTTCTAGCTCTTTGTATTTCTTCTCACTAAACAGTAGCAAGATGATCTTTCTAAGGGAAGGGGTTGAAGCCAGGGACAGACCATTTCTGCAGTGGCCAGTTCAGTCAGCCAGGGTCGGGGAGGCAGAGCTCTCTGGTGGAACTCAGGAGACTGAATCAGGAGAGGGTAGTAGGTGGCAGACCCGAGGCAGGGCCTCTAGAGCTGAGCAGTCAGGACACCTTGGGACTTAGATCTGGCTGAGGAGACAGCCACATGGCTACTGGAACAAGTATAGATTTCAGAAGTCAGACCATGCAAAAGATCGAAAACCCAGCACTACACTTCAGCAAGTGATCTACTAAAATATGTTACAATTACCAAAGGAAACAAAAAGAGAGTAGGGAGCACAAAAAGTTGGTGAGTAAGATCAGTATAAAATCAGATAAAAAAGTAAGTCATTCATGTGTTTCATGAAAGTAAATGTGAATAGTTAAGTGCATTCTCAACCCACCTTCAAGGTCTGGCCACTCATAGCAGATGCCAACCCTGAATGCTAGAGGCAGGAACAGGCTATGGAGAGCCCTTGTCTGGGACGGGGTGAGCATGGATACAGGACAAGAACAGGAAGAACCTGGCACAGCCAGACTGCCCTTGAGTGGACCTGCTCATTCTGGTAGGAACTGTAAAACATTTGCTGTCATCCTGGCTTGAAGTCAATGAGTAGGACATTCATCAGTACAAAAAATTCAGGGCAAGTTGAAAAAGGTCATTATGTTCAAGTCTTGGAATAAGACCAGAAGCAAATGGAACCATGATTACTGTTAGCATGATGGATATAAAGACTGGAAGACAGAATAATAGACTCTGAGCCACCCACATTGTATTGCCTGGAGCCTGTGAACATACGACCTTATGTGGCAAGGGGACTTTGCAGACATGAATAACGCTGACTTAAAGAGGTGACTTTCTTGCTTTGAGGATGAAAGAAGGGCCATGCTATGGTTTGTGTCTAGGTGTCCCCTGAAAGCCTCATGTAGTCACTGGGATAGATTTCTAGAGTTCGTGATTAATTCATGATCCAATGATAGGATTACGGACGTGAGTGTTATGCCTGCCCTGGGGCAAATAGCCTGAATACAATTTAAGGAAGGGAGAGAGGCTTGCTAGCTGCTGCTGCAGCTGCTGCTCCTCCTCCTTTGCTCTTTGCTGTTTTCCACCACTGTGAAAGGCTGTGCTCTGCTATGTGCCGCCCTGCCTTGGAGCCAGTGGAGTATGGACCGAAACCTCCATGAACTGTGAGCTAAGTAAACCTTTCCTTCCTTAATTCTGGGTGTCAGATATTTTGTCCCAGCCACAAGAGAATAGTAACTGAGACAGATACTGAGAACTCCTACAAGCAGGAAAAGGCAGGGAAAGAGATTTGCTGCCAGGAGCTCCTCAGTGAGTGTGGCCCATTTTAATACTTGTGTGCAGCCTGGTGAACCCCATATGGGGACCCTGACCCACACAAGTGTAAGACAAGTTTGTGTTGTTCGAAGATTTGTGATAACTTGTTATAGCAACAATAGAAAATTAGTACTAGTGCTGCATTCTTCTGAGATATTTATTTCATCTAACAGCTTGGTCTAGAAATTTCATCTATAAATCCTGTGACTACTATAACTTGTTGTGCATAATGTATTGAGAACACTGTATTTAAATAAGGATTCGTGTCTTGAAAAAGAAGAAAGTCATGCTAATTTCAGCCCCGAATCGCTTATGTCAACAGATGTGTGCTGCTCAGAGGACCCTGACCGTGGCCATTCCACCACCTGTTGCCAGTGGCTTTCACGGCAGGACAAAATAGCAGAGGAAACAGCACACATGACACTAGGAGAATTGCAGCAGCAAAACACTGAAGTCAAATAAAAGCAAAATCTCATGCTTTTATTTGAAGGTTGATGGCAAAGCCTTTTTATAAACAATGCATGTGCGTCGTATGCTTTCAGGAGATAGTTGCTTTCCTTCTTAGGTGCAGGTAGAAATGATTATAGCTCTTCTTTCTACAAGACCAGTTGGTACTCTTTAGTTTTTCAATATTAGGTTAATTATGTATCTGTATGTTCTCTTCTGCGTTGCTGAAAATGAAACTCTCTGCTCCAGTCTCCTGGATCGGAAGCAAAGATAAGCGCTAAAGAGAAAGCGCCCAAAGCCAAGATACACTCAGTGAGACCAAGGCCCAGAAATATATACATATGCCCCTTCATAACAAATGCACACATAACTGCCGAGAAGGAAATGAATCTCCTCCTTTCTTCCTTCACCCAGCGCTGTTTGACCCTGTTTGGAGTTATCTATGTGCAAGCAGGAGAGAAGGATGTGAACTGGTTGATGTTGCCATGGAAACTGGCAGAGACAAAAGGCCACAAAAATGAAGGAAGGAGATGATATCTAAGAATTTAAAAAAAAACAGAAAATGAGGTTTTCTTTCTTCCTGCCTCTTCATTGTATCCCTGCAACTTGGTAAATGCTGGGGTTTGCTAATCTGCTAGAATGCGGGGAGGGAAAGGGAAAGGACATAGGACATGATTTTTGGCCTCTGTCTCGGCCTCTGTTTATCTGTGTGATCCAGTTAAGAATTTTCTTTTCAGTTTCTCACCTCTCCTCTTAAGAAAGCATAGGATTGGCCCAGCAGTCTGAGGGCAGCCTGGTCATCACTCATTTCTAAGGGAAGAAGTAGAACGGGCTGACCGGCCAGTTGTGAGGACGAAGTCTCATGGAGCAGCCTGCTTACTTTGCGACGCGTTGATTTCCATTTGTGGAGGCTGCAGAGGATGACCACAGAGAGCCACGCCAAGTCTCAGTCCAGTGATTAGTGCTTTGTCAGTTTAGCCATTCAACTTCGGCCAAGGGGATGGAATTCCAAATGCATCATATTTTCAACTAGAAAAATGGTGGTGAGGCTCCTGGCTTGGAAAACTCAGAGAGCTTTCACTGCCTCTTCATCAGCCTCATGCTGCCTACATCTATGATATTTTCTGCCCTTGGGACTGCATGGACTTCTTCTCCATTTCAGAAACTAGTCTGGCCTTCTCCAAGCTTGATGTTTACAAATCCCATGGAAACTAACTGCAGAGCAAATAGGTGCTGGGTGAAAGGGGACTAATAGAACTCCTGGTAGCACTGCTTCCATCCTCATGCTGATGCGTAAGTGGATTGCGAGCTGGTAGTTCTCAAACTTGATCAACTAAGCCAACAGCAGAGGTGGAAAGTGCATATTTTTATTTATTTATTATTTTTTAAATGTATTTAGTACAGGGTCTACAGGATCTCATTACACAGATCAGACTTGTAGTGATTTTCCTGTTTTTCAGCCTCAAGTGCTGGAATTACAGGCATGTGCTACCACGCCCGGTCTCATTTGCTGTCTCAGTGTGCCAGTGTGCCCTGGGGTGGGGCCAGCATGGTATGCAGGGGATCAAACCCCTGGCTCTGCCTCAGCAGGCGCTTTAGTTTATTGAGCTATCTGGCTGGCCCGAAAGCGCATATTTTTAAAAGCTGTATTTACAAAGCCTTTTTTCAGACCTTCAAATAGGCCTAAGGCATAAGCTCATGTTTGTTTTATCCTAAATATCAAGTTCATTCTCCCATCCCCGGTCTTCCTGCTGGCCTTGAGGGAGGGTGGAACATTCAGGATGATGCCTGATCTGATGGCTATTTGGCTGGTGGCCTTGGCCTCTTGGTTGACAAGAAATCTCTTCTAGGTAAGTTTTAGCTCATTTTCCTCTTGGAGGGCGAGGAGAGTAAGTGCAGTATCCACTTGGAGCAAAACTCTCCTCGCATTTGGATGACTCAATCACGTCTGGCTTTTTCCATCTGAGTGTCTGCAGTCAGTGAGGTGTGAAACTCTCTGGCCTGTCTCACGTTGCATCTGTCTGCAGTTTCTCTCAGCTTGATGGACCACTCTGCCACCACTGGTATGAAGTTTTCATGATACCTGTTCTGACGGAATGCCAACTTCCTGTCATTATTTTATTTTCTATTGTTCCTGTCCAGCCACTCTGCTTACACGCATTCTACGCCACTAGTTCCCCTGCCTCAGCAACATCAGACTGACCTGGAGGTCTTGCCGAAGCCAGGCCGCAGGGCTGCTTTCCAGAGATCTGATTCGGTAGAGTGATGCGGGGACTGCAGAATTGCTTTTCTACCAAGCTTCTGGGTGCTGCTCATGCTGCCTTTCAGGGACCATTCTTTAATAACCGCTTCTCAGCTATGACCCATCTCCCAGGACCAAATAGATTTCATTCATTCCTGTCCCACTAATCCTGGCCTTGCATCTTACAAGGCCATATGCAGTCAAGATGCGTTAGGCTGAATCGGCAAATGAAACAAGGCACCTCTGTGCCCTCAGACTGTCCTGAGGTTCTGACTTCAAGTTTCCAAAGCCAGACACTCCTTCCTCACCCCCTGGGGAGGCTGTGAGCTGCTCCTGCTCTCCAGATCCAGGGCCTATTGTTAGATTCATTTGCAACCTCAGAACATAAGGCCAGATTGGTGTCCAGGCTGCTAACCTTGCTGCAGCTGCCCAGCTCATAATCGGGCTTGTCTGAGGCCACAGCTGTGATGGGAGAATTATTTAAGGCCTCTGTTCTCCTTCTGGTTGGCTTTTCAGAGACAACTGCGGAGCCAGCTGCCCAGAGCCACTGATCTCCTATTCAGCCAATAGGATCCATGACTTTGATCTGTGATTCTCAAACCTCCTTGGGAGTAAAATAAATAAAGCAACTTGCTTATTCTGAGCAGAGGATACGGTGGGTTCAGCTGTGGTGAATGTGAAAATACCGAGTGTGTTATCCCTGCACAATATGCTGGTGTACGTTTCTCTGGTGCTAATATAAGGGTGATATTATCTATTAGAGACCATGTTGACATCAATGATCATTAGCATAAACAATTTCACTTAATCCTTTATGCCATGAGGTTTTATAAGTCCCACTCTACTGACCAGGACACTAAGAGTTAGAGTGGTTAAGTCGTTTGTCCTCAGTCCCAAGGTTGGAGGTCTTGGTCTCAGGTTTCTGACCTCAAGGCCTAAATTCAGAATCTTGATGCTATCGCCCTTTAGTCACCAAACTGCTTCAGATCAAAATTTTAAAAATCTAACTTCTGGAATTTTAAAAATCAACTTTTCTGTAATGAAAAGTTGTGATGCAATTTTGGCATGGCTTTTTACCAAAAAAAAAAAAAAAAAAAAAAAATCTTTGAAATATTTTTGAAGTGTGATTTCCAATTTTTTGATCCACTTTTAAAAATAATATTTATTTAATGAAAAGATGCCACGGAAGGAAGACTGAAATATGAACAGTAAAGATAGGTCCATAACTCCAACAACCCACCTTCCCGGGCTCCTAGACATTCAAAGCTTGGTTTGAAAGTAATTGAAAACTTGTTGTGGTGATGCATATTTTGTAATCTCTGCAGGGAAGTTGAGGCAGAAGAAGAGGATGAAGAAGGGGAGGAGGTAGGAGGAAGAGGAGAAATAAAAAGAAGAAAGCAAGACAGACTTTGGGGAAGGTCAGAATCTCAAACTTGGAGAATCAGGAGACCTGGATATTAGCTGAGAGTTCACTTCCAGCCGACAGGGACAAGGCAGTAATCTCTCCAGAGGTCTCCACTATAAAGTGACAGAAATAAACAAAACCATACCAAGTCTCTGGCAAAGACTCATTAGTTGACTAATGAACTTGAACTAATGGTTAACAACACATAGTGAAGAAATAGCTTCTACTTTTATGAAGAAAGTGAGGTCCTCATCAAATACAAAAAGTCATAAAGAGCTTGGAAAGAAGCCATCTCCTGAAATAAGTAAAAAGTTACAAAAGCACTCTGAGCTATTTTCATTTACATCATTCCTTAGGACCCCTCCCTCTTTTCCATTTATAGATAGAAGCCAGCCACGTTTATAACATTGTTACAGATCCACTTTCAGTAGTATCAAAATCCCCCCAAATTTACAAATTAAGTTAGAGAGGGGCTACATAATTCTGTCATAAAATCTTTACCCCCAAATGTCAACAATATGAGATTGGTAGTCAGAGATGTTCTGGAAAAACAGGATGATAGCTCTCGGTCTCCTTCCTTGCCAAGCTAGAGTGAAGGTGGAGCCATTACGGTGCATGATAATGTTATTATGGGATAAGCTGAGGTGTGTTTAGTAGGGTCATGCTGTCCCCCTCATACAGTCCACCCTCAGGTAACTTTGTCATTATTCTCACTAGTTGGTTTCATGGAAAATGCAAAAGAAGATCTGATGGGGTCAGGACATTAATGTCCATCCCATAAAGAAAGAAAGTTGAAGAGGTTGACTTAGTTACTGACTGAGATTATAAATGTTCACTTAAAATATCTTTCCTGCTTGTTTTATATTAATTCTTTCAATATCGGACTAGCGTTTTTAACTTTCAGACTTTAAAGACTTTTGTGAGCCAAATGAAACTTACAATTTAGAGAGGTTGTCACCAGATGATGGGGGACAAGAAAGTCACTTAGGTTTACAGTATGTGACTCATATCTGACCCATAAAATCTTTATTCACTTATTTACTTAAAAATGATAATAACACTTTACAAAATACATACTATAGGAAAGAGTAGACTATGCTATAGAAAATCAGATATAAAGAGATTTAAAAAAAATAAAATAAAGACCTAGGTTCAACTTAAGACCACAATTTTAATTCTTGGAAGTATTACAGCCAGAATTCATTCTTTCCAAATTTATGTAAAATATTACCCAGAAAATCAGTTTCTCTTGGGACATTGCCCCAACTGCAGGGCTTACCTCAAAACCAGCACTGTGGACAGTGATTAGTACCTTCTGAGTGGAAATTATGTGTCATTAGCTGTATGTCGTCCCTGTTCTGACGTCAGCCACACCAGAGATAGGTTGTACATGCCACTACACTAACACACAACTCTGCATCCACACCCCTCTGATGGTTTGCTTCCTTTGGAGTTCCCGTGTTTCTCTTCTACATGGAAGAAGGCAGGAGAAAGCAAGCACGCGGATGTGCGTACTCCAACAGTGTGCACATGTATATAAGTGCTGATAGTGTTACATTTTTGCCATTAGAAAGTGCCATTCTATTACAAAGTGAATTGCTCATAGAGAAATGAGAGGTCTATCTCATTCATGCAGAATCTGCTAGACCAGATACCACCTAGATTTCTGTAAAATTTAAATATAGTACAGAGGAGAATCATGATATTATATATGGATTCTGGAGTTAAAATGGAAAGTGCATATCAGTTCACAAGATGACCAGGACTCCCCTGGGACCCTTTAGGTTTGTGCCATGTTGGGGGCTGGCATACAGCTCCTCAGGATGCCCAGCAGGGCTAGTCGTACTTCAGCAAAGGAAGGCACCATTGCTGGACCAATTGAGCATGAGATGACACCATTGGCCTTTGTTTAGGAGCCAATATCTTGTTCTGCTTTCTGTTGCTAATACCCCAAGACAACAAAGTAGGTGAGTTATCCACAGAAGGGCTTTATTCTGGTGCCCTTGTCCAAGATTGAGTGGCTTCCTTTGGTGATGGCCATCTTGCAGCAGAATCCCCAAGTGGTGCAGGTTGTTGCTTGGTGTGAGACCGAGAGTGGCAGAGACCTAGCCATACTGGTTCGTATGGTGGTTCTCCTCTCCAAATAACTCATGAACCCTATTAATCGCGTGAGTCGACTCACCTATTCTCGAAGGCAGAGCACTTATTATCTCTTAAAGGGACCTCCTCTTAATGTCTCACAGTGGGGATTAAACTTGAAGACAGGTTTTGGAGGAGCCAAACCATATACAAACCACAACAGCCACATTATGCAAAAATGCTCGGCAGTAAGCATGAGCATCCCATTGTGGGCAACAGGGTGCTCGTAGCTAAGACAGCCGTGGCCAGCAGGTGAGGGGTCTGCCCTCCATGGCCAGCAGGTGGGGGGTCTGCCTTCCATGGCCAGC
>PVKA01006461.1:0-14052 GCA_004027165.1 Ctenomys sociabilis
AAAAAAAAAAAAAAAAAAAAAAAAAAAAAAAAAGGCCATCCTGGGCTAGATAGTGAGCTCAAGGCCAGCCTGTACTGCATACATGGCAAGACCCTGTCTCAAAAAATAATAAATAAGACTGTTATCACATCTAAAATATTAACATATGTATAATATTAAATATTTTAGTTTTTTCAAAGCCATATTTGTCTTAACATTTATTTAAATAAGGTTCTCAGACTGTCACACATTATAATTTGTTGTTGTGTCTCATAAGAAGTCTAGCTTTCTCCTGTACATTTAATTAGAGTTCATAACCTGGCATGTTGATAAATGCTTATAAGCTGGCACTCTGAGAGGCTGAGGCAGGAGGATCACTGTGAGTTTGAGGCCAGCCAGCACTACTAGATAATGAAACCTGGCCTTATAAAAGGAAAAACAAAAACAAAAAAAGTCCCTAATAACTCCCTTATTAGGCTTCCAGAAATAGCTCTGAGGGCTGGACATAGTAGACACACACCAGGAATCCCAGCTACTGTGGAGCCTGAGGCAAGAGGTTCAAAAGTTGAGCCCTGCTCAGGCTATGTAGCACATTAGAGAGATGCTCTCTGAAACATAGAATTAACCCAACACTGAGAAGATTAAGGCAGGTCACTGCAATATAAGGCCAGCTGGGATACATAGTGAATTCAAGACTAGTCTGAGCCACATGACCATACCCTGTCTCAAAAAATTAACTAATTAAATTTTAAAATATCTTTTTGAGGCCTACTGTAAATATCAAACTTTACCAACTCCAGAGTCAGACCCATAAAAATAAGATAACTTGTGTTTTAGGTTATTTTTCAGCACAGCAGTTTTTATAACCTAGAGAAACACTTTTCATAAAAGGTATTGGGGTGAGTAGAAGAGAAAGAACATTTATTTCTTCAGTCACTTATTGAGGGGGTCTCACTGTGCTGCCCAGGCTGGCCCTGAATGCCTGGATTCAAGTGATCCTTCTGCTTCCATCTCCCAAGTACTGAGACAATACGTATTACAAGTTTTATTGTTTTTTTGGTTTTGCTTATATTAGAGTTTGAACTCAAGTCCTTTGAAGTAAATTATGTCCCTCATCTTTTTCATTTTTTTATTTTGAAATAGAGTCTCTCTGAGATGCCCAGGCTGGAGTTTGCCGTGCACCAATTTCAGCCTCTCAGAGTACTGGGATTATACGCATGTGCTACTGTGCCTGGCTGGATGTTTGAAAATTAATTAATTAATTATTTTTTTGTATCAAGAATCAAACTCAGGACCTATGCTTACCAGGCAGGTACTTGCACCATTGAGCTATATCCCTGGCTCCTGGGCTTTTATTTTTTAATGCATTAAAAATTTTATTATATGAAAATGTCATGAAATTTATAAGCAGTAATTACTGATATTCAAACTTTCAGAAACCATTTTAATAAATTCCTTCTACTTCATCTGTTATTAAGTATGTAGTAGACATGATTATTATATTAACTTTATAGCTGCTGTATGTAAGAGGGGAGCTTCTAATTCCCCTTGGGAAGGGAATATCCCTAAGGGGGTTTCCCTTGGAGCCATAATGCTGCAAAATAACCTGAACTCCTTGATTGAAACAGAATAGGGCTGGGCATGGTGGCGCACAACTGTGATCACAGTACTCAGGAGGCAAAGGTGGGAGGATCACTGCAAGTTCAAGGCCAGCTTGGGCTACAAAGTGAACTCAAAGCCAGCATACATTGTATAGCAAGACTTTGTCTCAAAAAGAAAAATAAAAAGGAGCTGGGGAGATGGCTCAATAGAATAAATGCTTCCCTGGCAAGCACAAGGGCCTGAGTTCAATTCCTGGTTCTGCAAAAAGAAAAAAAAGAAAGATAGGAAACAAATTTTCATACCTGAGGACAAGACCCCTAGAAACTAAAATAACTATCACCTTGATTTCCCATTATCACAGAAACCACAATCCCCTGGGTTCAGCTTCTCTTCTTCTCTCAGCTGTGTGATATATGCATTTCCTGAGCCATATGCTCTCAAACTCAAGTTCCTGTAGTTAATTGTTAACTTGTGGTCAACTTGTTACACCCGTCAGAATTGGACTAGGATGGTGCTGGGTGTGGGGTGGGGCAGCTGAGGATTGTTGCCAGTAGCATACAAGGCAGAACTAGAGAAGCTATTTGGTACGCTGTTAGGGAAGCTGTTTAGAGAAGCTGATGGAGCTCTTGGAAGCTGCTGGTTCTCTTAGGCTGTTCTGCTGGAGGACCTTGTCATGCTGGTTTTCCTTGTGAACACTGTTGTCAGTGGAAAAGCTTGGGGCCTTTGTTGTCGTTGAGAATGGTTACAGTTCACTTTGGGAGAGCTCTGGTCCTCCTCTTGAGCATTGCTTCTTGGCCCTGGAGGGAAAGATGGTGCACTGCACTGTCTCCTGGAGAAGCTCGTCACATTGACTTTATTGATGGGAAATCAGCTTTCCTCATTGCTGGAGGAGCTCAGGACCTCACCGTTGCTAAAGATGGCAGGGGTATTTTGTGGGGCGGAGATAGGGGACTTGGTTCTTGCCTTCAGCGTTGCTTCCTGATTCCAGTGCAGCACAGACCCTTCATCCCACTGACATAGACTTTCTAGCTTCCACCATTGACCTCTGGGCCTTTCCAGCACAGATCCATGAAGTAGGCCTGCATGAGACATTGTCACGGGTTCTAGGCATCCAACTGGACTTATAAGAAGCACTGTTAGGGCTCTAGGTCTTTAGCTGAACTCATGCAAGATATTATGACTCAGGTTCTCAGCTTGATTCTTTGGTCTTTAGTGTGTGGATGGATTTCCTGCACTCTTTGTATGATTCTTTAGGGGATTATGAAATAATCTTATAAAATGTATCTTGTATTGTTCACCTTGCAAAACCCCAAACCACAATAGTTCCCAAGAATTCCTCAAAAGTGTGTTTAAAATACAAGCCAGAAAATAAACTAAAAACTAAAATGTTTCCCAAGCTTTACCAGAAAGTGAGATTGTTGGGCCAGAGAGATAGCTCAGCAGCACAAGCACCTGCTAGCAAGCACAAGGTCCTGAGTTCAACTCCTGGTATCAAAAAAGAAAAATAAAATAAATAAAAATAAAAGGGAGTGGGGAGGCTGGAGGTATAGTTTGACATGAAGGTTCTAGGTTCAACTCCAATATGGGGAGGGGGGAGATTGTTAAGTCAACATGGACTGGGCAGTGACATACTGACCATTAGACTCCGCCAGAAGAAGCAGTGCTTCAAGCTTTGCTCTCATGCGTTTCTACCTGCCTCACCTGTCTCCTGAGTTTTCAGGGCCTCTCCATGGAGATCAGACCTGGTAGCAGCAGTTTCTTGAAAAGAGCCCCCTCCCCAGCCTCATGAACACAGCACATTTAAAACAAGCCCTCAGGATCCAGTTCTCTTGTGCACTTCTCTGCTTCATTTGCTACTCGGTCTGTCGTGGACCCATCCTCCTGACTCCTCTATTTCCAGTGTTTTATCACATTTGATTCTCCCTTGAAATCACTCCTGGAGTTGATCCTGTCTTTCCCACTTCCTCAACCAGCTCAGTAAGGCAGGCATTTTATCTTGTTTTAAGACACTGGCATTATTCTCCTAATTCTTTCCTTGCACTTTTATCTTTTCACATTGCAATCACAGCATCCTGAAGCCCTGATTCAAGGGAGTGACTGAAAGCTTGGGCTGTGCTCAGTGGCTGGCCTCCCTAGGCAGAGCTACTGACCAGATGTCATGTGTACTTTTGAACAAGTTTACTGCCACTTCCAGCAGTTACTTGTTATTATGGCCAAGAAGAATCGGTATTTTGTGTCTTGGATTTGAAATGCAGAGCTATAAACTCTCTTATATTAAGGCTACTTCTTAGCAAATATTCCTCAACCATCCAATAAGCCTGATCTCCACTCTCCTCCAAGAATTGCTTTTGTTATTTAGTATGAATGAGTCTGTCTGCATTCATTGATAATGTGTTACTGTTAACTAACAGGATACTTTGATGGTTAGTTATTGTATGATCTGTGTATGAGGGCTCTCAG
This sequence comes from Ctenomys sociabilis, assembly GCA_004027165.1. Classification (NCBI taxonomy): domain Eukaryota; kingdom Metazoa; phylum Chordata; class Mammalia; order Rodentia; family Ctenomyidae; genus Ctenomys; species Ctenomys sociabilis. The sequence goes on from PVKA01006461.1 coordinate 4,042, forward strand.
AATTTTCCAAGGTGTATTAACAAAACTGGTTGGAAAATTTGTTAAACATTGTTGGGCTTCACTTGACTTTTATTCCTGGGCTCTGTGAGTCCTGCAGTTGAACAGTTTTACTCTCCAGTTTTGCCACTGAGAAGCAAAGACCTTACCCCAAGTCCAGATAAAACTGGCCTGGCCACACCTCATGGCCAGTTTTGTTACTGGCTCTTCTGATTGTGCCTTATGTGTCTTTCCCCCTTCTAATGTATTCCATGGACTATACATGATGTGTCTGCCGAGACAGTAGAAGTAACAGTATTTCCCCATTACTTTACATAAATTCTTATCTTTATTTTTGCTATAGTGTTGCTAAGACATCTTTTTTTTTAATTGAGGAATAATTTACATGCTAATTTATCACTTTGAAGTATACAGCTTAGAAGATTTTAGTATACTCAGAGTTCTGCAGATATCACCACTGTCTAATTCCTGAATATTTCTAACTCCCACCTATTCCAAAAACCACTGTCATACCTATTAAGGAGTCACACCCCTATTTTCCCACCCCTATTCTCTGGTAGCCCCAATCTCCTTTCTGTCTCTTAGAATTTGCTTGTTCTTGACATTTTATAAAAATGGACTCATGCAACATGTAGCCTTTGAGCTAATGATTCTTTCATTTAACATAGTGTTTTCTGCTTTATGCCATTGTTTTGAGAAGATTCTTACCATGTGGTTCAGGCTGACCTTAAATCAAACCTCCTGCCTCAGCCTCCCAAGTGCTGAGATTATAGGTGTGCACTACCACATCCAGTGTAGCATAATGTTTTTAAAATTCACTTGTGTAATAGCACACATATACCAGAACTTCATTCTTTTTTTATTACTCTAATGTCATAAAATGCCATTGAATGGACAGATTACATTTTATTTATCCTTTAGACAATTTACAGATATTTGTGGGGTTTTTTTCCCCTTTCACTATTATGTATAATACAGCTGTGAACGTTTGCATACAAATTTTAATATATAGACATTCTTAATTCTCTTAGGCAGATTACGTATACCTAGGAAAGGAGCTGCCGGTTCATATTGTAATTCTGTGTTTAGCTTTTTTGAAGGACTGTTGCCCAAAGTGACCATACCATTTACATTCCAGCATTGTACAGGTTTCCAGTTATTCTTCATTCTTAGTAACACTTGTTCATATTTTTTATCTTATCCACCCTAGGAGGTGTGAAGACGCACCCTTAGTTTTATTTTGCATTTTCCTAATAACTAATCATGCTGACCTTCTCTTCACATACCTATTGGCATTCTTATGTTTTTCTTGGGAGATGTTTCTGTTAAATCCCTTCTCCATTTTTTAATCTGATTACTGTGGTACTTCAGTTCACAAATGCTTTAATTTGCAAATAATTTGGCTTGCAGACAGTTTTGGCTGCAAACACAGGCACTTAGCACAATTTTCTTTTTGATTTTGAACTCTGCGTCAGGCAGCCATCGGGACCACAGTCACCTTTCCTGCGTGAACATGGACATTGGTTATCTTTCCACAATTGTGTATTAAATTAAGTTTGTGAACCAAGGTACCACTGTATTTCTTTTTGTTGTTGCCTTTTGTTAAAAGAGTTTTTTATAAATTCTAGACCCAATGGTCCTGGGTTAATTGTAATTTGTAATGTCTTTATTCTATTCTACAGGTTGTCCTTTTACTTTCTTGTTAATATCTATTGGCACACACAAAAATTTTATCTTTTTTTAATTTTATTTTTTTAATTTATTTGTATTTTAATTTGAATAGTGAAAAATAGAAGCAAAAACAAAGAGAAAAAAAATGACATAAACAGGGTAACATACAATGATACATATGTTACAGATTTTCAAAACATGGATAGCTAATTATATATATATATATATTTTTTTTTTAAATAAAACAATCCAACACAGATCAGCAGTCCACAATAGAAGCGGCTTATCCACAGAAGTTGTTGACTTGAGCCATTCACAGCTCATTATATTAATATAACTTTACTTTATATACCTCCATTTTTATGCTTTTCTGCCGGATGGTTAAGACCAAGATAAAGCAAGACCTATATGACAAGAAATGTAACTTTTGTATCAGATAAGGTCAGTCAAGTCCCCTCAGGGTTTATTCTGTAACCCTGTACCTCACTTTGTAGATCCCTTGTCAGTGTCAGCCATGTGGATGAGTCATGGCCATTGCTTGACCAATTTGCTCTCTGTGGAAGCCTGAGAGAAAGTTTTCTCTCCATGTGACATTTTAGGCACACTATGCATCATCAATCACATTCCTCTGTGGCCCCATAATCTCCTTGATGAGAAATTTTGGGGCACTACTGAGTTCCATGATGTTACAATACAGGTTCTCCTATATCCTGAGTCTTCGCTGACCTTGAAAGGCTAGGGCCAAAATGTTGGCTGACCTTGCAGCCTTTCTTTTTCTCCAATTTTTGATCTGCAAACTTAGGTTGTTAACCCTCCAGAAGAGAAGTTTATTATTACCCTGCAACATACGCAGTTCAGTTTACCCATACTACTAGTCTAAATATCAGACATCATAGGCATAACATGGAACATGTATTTTCCATCAAGTGTTGAGGTACTACATTCTAAGTTCATACAGAATATGAAGAAAAAAAATTTAAAAAAATAGGAATGAACACTTACATATATTTACATAGATATTTAGAAATCTATCCATATACAGCATAGTAGCATTGTAGCAGGACTGTCTTGTGACATTTTTTTGTCTTACTTTTCATTTACTCCCCCTTTACAAAAGGGCAATATAGTGATAACTTGGGCTGGCGGTATAGCTCAGTGGACTAAGTGCTTGCTTAGGCCAGGGTTGATCCCTGCTTCCGCTTGCCGCGCCGGCCCCGCCTTCGGGTGCGCTGAGCCGGGCATGGTGGCGCATGCCTGTAATCCCAGCACTAGGTGATAACTGGTAAATCATGACAAAAAGTACATATTTAGAAGACCAGAATGGCAGGCATTTGGAGTGTAACCCTTTTATTACACTTTATTAAATTCAGTGAAGTTGCTTGGTTCACAGGTATCAGCATATATGGTCAGTCAGGCTGAGAATCCTACCACTTAACTGCAAGTTTCAAAAATCTCCTTATGTTTCTCAGGATCATTGTCTTACCCATCTAGTGTGTATAAGTGAATGGTCTCTCCTCATTGTCCAATCCTCAAGTTCTTTATACGTTTCTATTTGCAGTTCTTCTTTTGAGTTATATTAGGGAGACTATAGATATTTACACATGTGGGTTTGGTTTATTTTGCTTATAAGTATGTCTTCAAATGACATCTACTATTTTAAATATGAAGGCTTTGAGTTTATCATTCTTTATAGCTGAGTACTACTCCATTGTTTAAAAATACCATACCTTTTTCAACCATTCCTCATGTGACAGGCTCTTTGGTTGTTTCCAAGATTTGGCTATCACAAAGTGTGCTGCTATAAACATAGATACACATATATCCCTATGGTATGATGTTTTCAGTTCCTCCAGGAAAATTCCCAGTAGGGGTATAGCTGGCTATTTCCAGTCCTAGTTTCTTAAGGAGTCTCCACACTGATTTCCATAATGGTTGCACCAGTCTGCATTCCCGCCAGCAGTGGAGAAGGGTTCTCTTTTTCCCCACAACCTCTCCAACATTTCTTGTTGGTTGGTTTGTTTATGATAGCCATTCTTTCCGGGGTGAGATGGTATCTCAGTGATGTTTTAATTTGCATTTCACAGATGACTAGTGATGTGAAGCATTTTTTCATATATTTATTCACTTCTCTGATTTCCTCCTTTGAGAAGTATGTGTTCATCTTGGATGCCCATTTCTGGATTGGGTCTTTAACTTTAGGGGCTCTGATATTTTTTAGTTCTTTATAAATTCTAGAGAGCAGACCTTTGTCTAAGTGCTTATGAGTTAGGATTTTTTTTGAAATTTGTGGGTTTTCTTTTCACTTTGTTGGTAATTTCTTTTGACATGCAAAAACTTCTCAACAGGTGGTCCCAGTTGTTAATTCTTTCAAGTGTTTTCCATGCAAATACATGTTTGTTCATGAACTCTTTGCCTATCCCTATGTCTTCAAGAGTTTCTCCTACTTTCTCTTCCAGGAGATTGAGTGTCTCTGTTTTAATGTTAAGATCTTTAATCCATTTTGACTTTAGCTTAGTGCATGGTGATACACCTGGGTCAAGTTTTAGTTTTCGACATGTGGCAAGCCAATTTTTCCAGCACCATTTGTTAAAGAGGCTATATTTCTTCCCGTAAGCATGTTTGGCCCCTTTGTCGAAGATCAAATGGTTGAGTGTGTTCGTAGAGGCCTCTTCATCTTCTATTCTAGTCCATTGGTCCTCGGGTCTATTTTGTTGCCAGTACCATGCTGATTTTATCACAGTAGTTTTGTAATACAGTTTCAAGTCAGGAATTGTAATGCTTCCTGACTTGTGTTTGTTGGCCAGGATTGCCTTGACTATTCTAGGTCTTTCCTGGTTCCAAATAAATTGTAAGATTGATTTCTCTAGGTCTGGGAGATATGTTGGTGGCAGTTTGATAGGGATTGCAATGAATCTGTACAACAATTTTGGGAGTATGGCCATCTTCACAATGTTGGTTCTTCCTATCCAGGAGCAGAGTGTATCTTTCTATTTTCTGAAATCCTCTATGATCTCTTTTTTTCAGAGTACTATAATTTTCCATGAAGAGATCTTTAACTTCTTTAGTTAGATGAATTCCAAGATATTTCATTTTCCGCGGTGCTGTTGTAAAAGGTATTGTTGCTATAGTTTCCCTCTCAGTGTGCTTGTTATCTGTGTAGAGAAATGCTATTGGCTTTTGAGTATTGACTTTGTATTGTGCTACGCTACTGAATTTGTGTATCAATTCTAGTAGCTTCTTGGTGGAATTTTTTGGGTCTTCCAAGTAAAGTATCATGTCATCTGCAAATAGTGGTAAATTAACTTCTTCTTTACCTATTCTTATTCCTTTTATTTCTCCCTCTTGTCTTATGGCTGTAGCTAATAATTCCAAAACTATATTGAACAGGAGGGATGATAGAGGACATCCTTGTCTTGTACCAGATCTAAGAGTAAAAGATTTCAGTTTTTCCCCATTCAGAATTATATTAGCCTTTGGGTTGTCATAGATGGCTTTTATCAAATTGAAGTAGAGGCCTTCTATTCCAATTTTCTGAAGGATTTTGAATATGAATGAGTGTTGGACTTTGTCAAAAGCCTTTTCTGCATCAGTTGAGTGAATCATGTGGTTTTTAGTTTTTGCTGTATTGATACAGTGTATTACATTTACAGATTTGCAAATATTGAACCATCCTTTCTTCCCTGGGATGAATCCTACCTGGTCATGGTGTATGATCTTCTTGATGATTTTCTCTTTCTGTTTGCTAGGATTTTATGGAGGATTTTTGCATCTATGTTCATGAGTGAGATTGGCCTATAGTTTTCTTTTTTAGTTGCGTCTTTCCTTGGCCTTGGTATCAATATAATACTTGTCTGTAGGAATCATTTTGGGAAAACTGTTTCCTTTTCAATTTCATTGAAGAATTTGTGGAGTATAGGGATTATATCTTCTGTAAATTGCTTGTAGAATTCAACTGTGAATCCATCAGGACCTGGACTTTTCCTTTGTCAGCAAGCTCTTTATTACATTTTGTATTTCGTTGTCTGTTACTGGTTTATTGAGAGTTGTTCTGTCTTCTTGATTCAGTTTTGATAATTTGTACCTTTCTAGGAATCTGTCCATTTCATCTGTGTCTTCTATTCTGTGAGCATAAAGATTCTCAAAGTAGCTATTGATAAATCTTCTGAATTTCCACTGGGTCTATGGTGGTTACACCTTTTTCATTCCTTATTGCTTGTATTTGAATTTTTTCTTTCCTCTTTTTGATGAAGTTAGCTAGTGGCTTATCAATTTTATTTAGTCTTTCAAAGAACCAGTTTTTTGATTCATTGATTCATTGAACTGTTTCCATCATCTCAATTGAATTAATTTCTGCTCTATTCTTTATGATTTCTTCTCGTCTTTGGGCTCTGGGTTTGGTTTGCTCTTCCTTTTCTAGATGTTGGAGGTGTCGCATTAGTGTGTTTATATGTTCTGTTCTGTTTTCTTAATGTGTGAGTTCATAGCTATGAACTTCCCTCAGAGAACTGCTTTCATCGCATCCCATAAATTCCAATAAGTTGTGGTTGGATTCTCATTGAATTGTAGATATTGTTGAATTTCTTGTTTAATTTCATCTGTAACCCATTGATTGCTGAGTAGGGTGTTGTTTAATTTCCATGTACTTAGGGAGTTGTTCTGATTTCTTTTGTCGTTTATTTCCAGTTTCATTGTACTGTGGTCAGATAATACACATGGGATAATTTGTTTTCTTGCATATACTTAAGCATGACCTATGAACCAGTATGTGGTCTATTTTAGAGAATGACCCATGTGCAGGTGAAAAAAAAAGTGTATCCTGCTGTGGTTGGGTGGAACACTGTATATGTTCACCAAGTTCATTTGTTGCAGGCTCTGGTTCAGTTCTACTACTTCTTTGCTAATTTTTTGTCTAGTTGACCTGTCTTGGTAGGATAAGGGGGTATTTAGTTCTCCTGTTAAGATTGTGGTCTTGAATATTAGCTTTTTCATGTCCATTAAGATTTGTTTCACATAGTTGGGTGCTCCCGTGTTTGGTGCATACATATTTATGAGTGTTACCTCTTGCTGTTGAATTCTTCCCCTAACCAGTATATAGTGGCCTTCTTTGTGTTGTTTGATCATTCTTGGTTTGAAGTTGAGACAGTCTAAGAACAAGATTGCTACCCCTGCTTTTTTCTGTGGTACTGGGGCATGCAGTATGGTTTTCCATCGTTTGAGCCTATGAATGTCCTTTTGAGTTAAGTGTGTTTCTTGTATACAGCATATTATTGGGTTTTGTTTCCTAATCCACTGTGCCAGACTGTTTCTTTTAACTGGTGAATTGAGTCCCTTTACATTGAGTTTTATAACTTAAGTGTGTTGACTTATGATTGTCATGTTATTTACCTGCTGTTGTTTACTCCTTTTTTTCCTGTGTTTAATTGTTTGCCCTATTTAGTGAGTTCCTTCTGTTCTCATTTGTGGAGTTCTGGTCATTGTGGTCCCTCTCTAGAACATCTTTCAGTAGCCTGTGCAGGGATGGCTTTGTCATCATGAAATTCTTTAGTTGTTCTTTGTTGTAGAAGTATATCACTTCTCCATCAAACTTAAAAGAGAGTTTTGCAGGATATAGTAGTCTGGGTTGGAATTTGTTTTCATAGAGGACTTGAAGTACTGTGCTCCATGCTCTCCTTGCCTTCATGGTTTGTGAAGAGAAGTTGGCTGTAATTCTGATGGGCTTTCCTTTGAATGTGATCTGCTTCTTTTCTCTAGCAGCTTTCAGTATAGTATTCTTGTGTTGGATTTCTGGGATCTTGACTATTATATGTCTCGGTGTGTTTTTAGTTGGGTTGAAGTTATTTGACATTCTGTATGCTTCAGTTACCTGAATGTTAGATTGTTTCCTCATATTTGGGAAATTTTCTGCTATTACTTCTGCCTATATTCTTTTTATATCATTTATGTTAACTCCTCATTGTTGCCTATTAGTCTCACATTGTTCATCTTGGCATCATCTTGCATGTGATGGATTGTTTTTTCCTGCATCCGTAGTTGTTTTTAAGAGATCTTTTCTCACCTTTTCACTAGCTGCACCAGCATATTAAGATCTGAGAGTCTGTCTTCACTTTCACTCAAACAATTTTGTAGACTTGTGATTGAGATTTTAAGTTCTTCTATATCATTTTGACTCCTTCATTCAATCTATTTCTTGCCTGTATTGTTCATTCAAGGAATCCATCATATTTCTAATCTCCTCTATTTTTTTATCAATGTTTTAATTAGAGGTAGCTATTAATTCTGTTACTTCCTTAGAGTTTTTTCCTAATTGGATTTCCTCCATATATTTCCGGAATTGATTCTCTACTTCAGATGCTATGATTTCAAAGATTTGTTTTTTTATTTCAGAAATTATTTCTTCTTTGAGTTCCTCTTTACCTTTTTGCTGTTGTTTCTTTGCCTGCGACACTGTTAACTCATAGGTTTTAGCTGGAATAGTGTTCTCTGCGCTTGTCCTGGGTGGGCACTGGGTTTCCCCCCGTATATTTCTAGATTTGATTCATTGCTTCTGATGCTATGTATTCAAAAATTTCTTTTTTTATTTTAGGCATTAATTCTGGTCTGAATTCCTCTATACCTTCAGCTGTTTCCTTGCTTCCGATCCTGTTAATTCATTCATTTTAGCTGAGCTACTGTCCTCTGCACTTATCATTAGTGGGCTCGAGGCCTGAGATTGCATTTGGCTCCTTGTTTTTATCATGAGTTATAGCTCTGACCTCTGACTTTTGGTGTAGAGTTTTGGTGCAGTTCTAACCTTAGCACCTTATGAAATTCAGGTATTGTTACACGAAGTTCTGGGTCTTGTACTTTTGCCTGGCTTGGGTCTGGCTGCTTTGCTCAGCTCCTTCCTGTTGCTGTCCTTGGAAGTGAACCTGTTGTGCTCCTTTGACAAGATGCTCTGCTTCTGGATTAGCTGCATGGTTTTGACCCTAGTCTCAGTGCAAGGACTTCAGCTGCAGAGTTTCTCCCCAGGCCTATGTGCTAGGTCTGGACTGGGTGTGGAGGGGCATGGGGGGGGGCAGGAGAGCACGGAAGCTCTCTCACACAGTCACCGGGCCTGGGCTTTGGCGGGTCTGCAGGGCTCCCAACAGGGTGGTGGATGTTCTCACTCACAAGGCAGACTGTGCTGGGTCTGGGGCTGCAGGGCAGGACCAGAGAACACTGGGAAAGGTCTCTGTTGTGGCAGGGGCCTGGAGTTCTCACTCACTGGGGGGCTGTGCTGGGTCTGGGGCCCAAAAATTTTATTTTTTTGTCTTTTTGAGACAGGGTTTCACTATGCAGTTCAGGCTGGCCTTAAGCTCACTTTGTAGCTCAGGCTGGTTTCAAACTCAGAACAATCCTCCTGCCTCAACCTCCTAAGTGCTGGGATTACAGGCCTGTGCCACCACACCCAGCTCAAAAATTTTATCTTGAGGGATCTGAATTGACTAAATTTTCTTTTGTTACTCGTGTTTTGATAGTCCTATCTGAGAAATGATCAGTTTTGTTTTTTTTTTTAATCCTAATGGTGTCAAAGCCAAAATCTTTTCATATGCACTCCCTCCATCCAACACACACATTTTCCCACCCCCTTTCAGGCAGGGTCTTGCTATTGTAGTAGTCCAAGTTGGCTTTGAACTCACTATTTACCCCAGGCTTGAACTCTTGATGGTCTTCCTGTTTCAGTCTGCTGAGTGCTGGGATTATAGGCATCTGCCACCACATGATCTGTATGAGTAAATGTATCATGTTGCATGCTATCCCAACAGAGCCAGCACCCTTCTGGGGGTTGTAGGTGTTGTTTTCACAGATCTAATGTGTCCCCCTGCAGGAGAGCGGCTTGCTGTTGTGGAGGTGCAGTGTGAGCGGCTGAGGATGCTCTACCGGGACTGTGCACGGCCACCGCCACCACCCTTGCAGGCTGACCGGAGACAGGTGAGCCCTCCAAGTGGCCTCACACCTCCCTCATGGCATTCAAGAAGGCCAGGCAGCATGCAGGCAGCCATCAGAATGAGTATTTGCAAAGTCTTTTGGAAATATGTTATCTGCAGTGACATGCTGTCACCTTTGAATGTCAAAGCTTACTAACGTAACATTCTGAATATTGGAAAATTACAGTATGGAGAAGAATTTATTAATTTATAAATAGTTTCTCTATGTTAACAGAAAAAGTGTTTTGTTTTTTTTTTTTCCTTTTTTCACATCAGATGGGTAATGTGCCCATGTCGTAACAAGGTTTGAGGGCAGCACATCTCATGCATTTAGCACAAACACCCAATCATCACGCTCATGAACCGAAGGATCCCAGAGAAAGAGCTTTTGAAAAAT
>PVKA01006461.1:14152-28907 GCA_004027165.1 Ctenomys sociabilis
CCCAGTACCACAAAAATAAAAAAGTGAAAATAGCCCAAATGTCCATTAAAGGATCCAGGGAGATAGCTCAGTGACATAAGCACCAGCCTGGCAAGCACAAGGTCCTGAGTTTGATCCCTGGTACCAAAAAAATAAATAAAACACATATCCATTAAATATTCAGTGAATTTAAAGATAGAATATCCAAGCAAGAAAATGCTATTTGGCCATAAAAAGAAATAAAGTGTGGACGCATGCTGTAACATGGATAAACCCTGAAATTAAGTTGAGTGAAAGAAGCCAGAAAGCTAAAAGGGCCATATAACTTATGGTTTCCATTTATATGAAATTTCTAGTACAGGCAAATCCATAGGTAAAGCAAATAGATTGGTGCTTACTGAGGGCTGAGGAGTTGGAAAGAGAGGCACAGACTGAGTTCTACTGGATACAGACTTCTTGTGGCTGGCAAGAAATAGTCTATGATTAGATCTTGGTGGTGGTTGCACAACAGGATGAATATGTGGAAAGCACTGGCCTATACATTTTAAATGGGTAAATTGTGTATTTTGTGAATTATATAAAATAAATTGACACATCTAGCTAGATGTACATGACTAATGCTCTTAGAATTATTCTGTGATCTTGAAATTATTTCCAAAAAATAAAGTTAAAAGCACACTTGAAAAATGGCCAGGACCAGTGTCATAGCTCACTATAGAGCATACACAAAGCCTTGTGTTTTACACCCAGCAATAAACAACAAAAATACATTTAAAAAAAAGAAAGTGCTGTGCATGGTGGTGCGTACCTGTAATCCCAGGGCTCAGGAGGCTGAGGCAGGAGGATTCCTGTGAATTCGAGACCATCCTTCACTACCTAGTGAAAACCAGTCTCAGAAAGACCAAAAAAAGAGAAAAAAATCCACTGACAATTGCTACAGCTCCAATTACCATTGTCAAAACATAGATGTATCATATTAATCAAAACAGGATGTCTCTTTGGACTGTTCAGTATCCAGCTTCTCAGTAGGTGGGGAATCCCTTTCTGTGTCACCCAACAGCAGCTGAGCAGTCCATCACATGCTTGGGCTTCAGCTCATTCCCTCAAGCTTCTGTTACCAGACTCTTAACTCAAGCTTTTGTTGCAATTGGGTCACATCCTTGAAGTGACGTTTCCGTGTATACTTTCAACTCTTGTAGGGTATAGTGAAATTTGTGGATTAAAAAGATATGGTTTAAGCAGAGTGGTGCAGCGGGAGCGTGCTGGGCCCATAAAAAGATATGGTTTGTCTGATAGAAAAGCTTGAAGTTTCAATGATTAGATTTATTTAAATCTAATTATTATGAATACATTATGAATGTAAGGCAATGAACTTAAAAAGGGAAAGCATCATCACTGCACAGCCTTGAGCTATGCATTCAGTCATAGGAGTATGACTTCTGCTTCTGGACCGAGCTGACATTGTCCCATAGCCATGTGGGACTCTGTGTGCCTGATTGTAAGGACTGGGTAGATGAGTAAGAATTGCACCTGCAGCTCTCAGAATGGAAGCAAAATAATGCTGAGGGGGAAAGTAAAAATAACATAATAAGCACAAGAAGAAATACAAAGGTAAGTATTAGAATTATTAAAAATTAATAGTTACAGAGTTAAAAATGACTTTTTCTAGAGAATAAGTTTGGACATAGGGAAAAATCTGTATATATAAGGTGGGGGTATACTTCAGCAGTAAAGCATGTGTGACAGGCCCTGAGTTTAACCCCTAGTATCACTAATATCTTTTACATACCAATGTTTTCATACCATCTGATGCAAATTACTTTTCTTCTTTGAGGGGGTAATGGAACTTGCGGCTCAATTCTGTTGAATGTGGTCTCCCCCATGTAGCCCAAAGAAATCACTTGGAGCCCCTCGAGAGTGTTTCCTCCTGTGCGAGCCTGCATGTTCTCATCTCATCTGACGTCTGTCACCTTCCTGGCCGACCCCAGTGCCGGAGGAGGCCTGCCTCGGGGTACTTTTATCTATGCCACCTCACCTCTGCCAGTGCAGGTGAGACAGCAGGTGGCACAATATTGATGGGAGGAAAAGTCCCCATTTGGTACCTGGCCAACCTGCCTGACTGTTACCCTCTGCTGGTGTCTCTTCAGGCCCCGTCTTTTTACTGGGAAATTGAAATTGTTTCCTATGGAGATACTGACGATGACACCGGACCAATAGTCTCCTTTGGCTTTGCTACAGAAGCGGAGAAACGAGATGGAGCCTGGACCAATCCAGTGGGCACTTGCCTTTTCCACAAGTAAGTGGCTACTACTGCTTTTATTTATTTATTTTTAAGTGAGTTTGCATTCCAGAGATCAGTAGCTTCCCATAAAGTGTTCATAGGTATTCAGAAAGATAGAAATGAATTTAGTCTCCATCCAAATAAGTTTGAAGAACATGTTATTTTTCCGGATCGGGTGTTGACAGTGTGTGTTGCATGACTCCTTCCTAGTTGTTCTGCACCAGAAACTGTTTATCTTTGTTTCCTAAGTGTGACCCTGTGAGCTTATATCCCTTTATGGCAAACTTAGACCTTTCAATGATAACAACAGCATGTGTATCACTGTGTTTTTAAGACAAAAGATGTTAAAGTATGAGTTGTTTTTCTAAATTAAAAACCTCAATAGTCAGGTGTAAACCTCAATTGCAGTGTTGGCACTGTGCAATAAGTAAGTAGGTTTGGGGTTGCAATTTGGTGCTCAGTGTCTGAAATGTTCACTCTCACTGACCTAGGAGATGCCAGTGTGTTTTTAATATTACAGTCATATCCCAATAATCTCTGCACCCTGCAATGCAGACAATCTCAGGAAATATATTTGGGTTTTGGAGAAGAGAATCACTCCTTGGATTACTGATGCCACTTGCACTACTGAAGCTCCCATCCACCACTGCCCTTCCACTGTGCAGGCCAAAACACTGATTTTTGACCTTACTGCTTCCTCCCTAGCAATGGCCGGGCTGTGCACTACAACGGCTCCAGTCTGCTGCAGTGGAAAAGTGTCCGCTTAGATGTGACTCTCTCTCCTGGTGAGTGCAGCCTTTTTCAACTTACGTATTTCTGTTCATCTCAAATTTGGGTCTAAGAGAGTTCAAGTTAAATTTAGCAACAAGAAGCAGGTGATTTGTGTTTTACTGCAAACCAACTCTTGTCATCGCTGCTCCACAGTTATCAACACACCTTCCTTTATGAGACTGTCACCCTCATAGCCTCATTCTGATAGCTCAAGAGACATATATGTGCTCCTGTTCCCATTGTCATATGGTTGCAAGTTAGGTGTTTACTTGACAGAAGCGAACTGTGTGGTACCCATGCTGTTCTCTACTATAGGTGATGTGGCAGGAATCGGCTGGGAGAGAACTGAGGGTACCCCACCTCCTCCAGGGCAGCCAGCGAAGGGCCGTGTGTACTTCACATACTGTGGGCAGCGCCTCTCTCCATACCTTGAAGATGTCTCTGGTGGGATGTGGCCTGTGGTTCACATTCAGAAGAAGGCAAGTTAGCTGCTGGGCAAGGAGAACACTGCTTAGTCATTGTTCCTGTCGGGGAAGGGAAGTGGGAAAGCACCCACATTTGCTGCTGTAGGGGCTGTGTGGTACACAGTGACAGAAGGGAGGGCAAAAGGAGCCTCAGCACACAGAATCCCTGGTTTGTGGATTGAGTGATGCTTTGTCAAAAACATGGCGCCTAACTACTCTGACCCTTTGGCCTTATCTCTGAAGAATGATACAAGGAACACTATTTTTCTTTCAGCTGTCAGGGAAATGATTCTGCAGCTAAGTTGTGAATGTGACCCTCTTGGGTTGCTTAAGTGTGCCAGGACTTGGAGGAGTCTGGTAAAGACTCACACTTCAAAATGCTTTACCCATCCTCCCCTCCTGCAGTATCTAAGGCTCTGGATTACATACTTCCTGCCCAAAGTTCATATTTCTGCTCTCTACTGCGCAGATCCCTGACCTCAAACATCTACAGATGAGGAAATGTCTCAAAACAAATGTCTCTTTGGCATATGAAAGTAAACATATGCAGGCTGGGGAGACAGCTTAATGTTCTAAGCGCCTGCCTGGCAAGTACAAGGACTCAAGTCCCTGGGACTGCATGCCATGCCAGTCCTAAAACCAGGCATGGTAGCACATGACTATAATCTCAGTGCTGAGGAGGCTGAGACAGGAGGATCACTATGAGTCTAAATTGCATACTGAGATTCTGTATTAAATAAATAAATTGTTTTAAAAAAGAAAGTGAACATGTGCAGTGCTGAACCAAGCTCCACCCTGAACTCAAATCTGCTAGTTTTACCTATCTTTGGAGATGGCAGTTCTTGCCTTCTAGTTGCTCAGGCCAAAAACCTTCCTCCTTATTCTGCAGCTCAACCCCCAGTATGCATAAGGAACCTGACCAGTTAGCCCATTCCTTCACTAATCTCTAGACCAGCCACCATTGTCCCTTGAGCACTTTATCACTCATTAGTCCCCCGCTCTTCTCCCAACCCTTTTGTTTCCCTTTATATAACATGGCTGTCACAATGATCCTTAAAAGTGTTAGTTAAAGCCATGTATGGTGGCACGTGCCTGTAATCCCAGCACTTAGATGGGAGGCAGGAGGATTGCCATGAGTTTAAGAGCAGCCTATATTATAGAACAGGACCTTGTTTCTCTCTCTCTCTCTCTCCTCAGTCTCTTCTCTCTGTCTGTCTGTCTCTCTCTCTCTCTCTCTCTCTCTCACACACACACGCGCATACATACACACACACAGTTAGAAGGTAGGGGACTTGTCTAGCATGTGTAAAACCCTAGGGTTGATCTCTAGTGCTACAAAAAGAAAGGAAAAGCATTAGTTAGAATATTGTTCCTCTATTCAAAATCAGTCAATGGTTTCCCATGTTACAGGATATAAAAGCCCAAGTCTGCAGTCCTGTAAGACCTGGTGCTGTACCATGTCTGTGATACTGTTTTTCACTTGTTTATTTTTTGAATAAATTTAAGATGCCAGTAATATAAGCAGCATTTCTCAGCCTTCTCCATTCATTTATTCATTCAACAAATACTTATCAAATATCCACCATATGTCAAGCTCTAGATGTGAAACAGCAAAACAGACAAAGTGTCCTTACAGGATTATAATCAGTTGGAGGAATTGAGCATTGGTCAAATAATCCCCAAAATCTGTGTGTGTAATCACAGAGCTAAATCCTGTGAGTAGAATGTTAGTCTCTGTGGAAGCAGGTCCCAAGCCAGTCTGATCTCATCCGTGTCCCTGAAGAAGTGGTGCTTCAGCCAGTTCTGAAGTATTAACTGCTCCCAGCGAAGTAATGTTGGAGGAAAGTGTTCCAGGTGCAGGAGCAGCCCTGTGGGGGTTTCAGATGGAAAGGAAGAGGGTTGGAAACAAGAGGTCCTGCATTTAAAGAACCCAGAGTCTGAGCCTGCATTCCAAGGGCAAGAGGAAGGGCAGTGCTCTAGGCACCAGAATACCATTTCATGAAGTCTACCTTGGGGTGATAAAGAAATAAGTAAAAATAAACCAAAGTCCTTTATATGATCTCCTTTACAGAACACCAAAACTCGAGCCAACTTTGGCTCCCGCCCATTTGCCTATGCTGAGGGGCAGGCCCATCGCAATGCTGCCGACCTGTGCACTGACCTGGCAGAGGAAATCAGTGCCAACTTCGAGGCCCTGCCCTTTGCCATGGCATCTGACAGTGACAATGATGCTGGCACCAGTATTGCTTCAGACCCAGGCACTCATGGGCCACCATGCCGGATTGCTGCTGTGGCCACTGCTCAGCAACGTAAGCTGCCGCTTCCTAGGGACTGTTGCTATCTGGGATGTGGGTGCCAAGCATCCTGCAAACTTACTTGCCTGGGGCATTGCCACTGTAGTCTGACACTGCAAGCTGAAGTGCCATGGGACTGCAGGCCAAGTGGAAGAACTGGGTGCAAGAGGTGTGGCAGCTGGGAAAGTACATTTCTTCCCTCTTACAGGAATATTTGGTGTCAACAGAATCGTGTTAGACAATAAAAAGCCCAAAACTTTATGTGAAATCTCTTCATTTGATGATTTGGCTCATTTTTAAAAATTGTTTTAAAACTGAACCAGGCATGGTTGCTCATGCCTATAATCCTAGCACTGAGGAGGCAGAGGCAGGAGGATTGCTACAAGTTCAAGGCCAGCCTGAACTACATAGCGATACCCTGTCAGATAAGTAACTGACAGTATGCCAACTGTAGAATCTAGGTGATTGGTATTTAAGTGCACTGAAAACTTTTCTGATTCTTTGAGAAATTTTAATAATCAAATTGAGTAAAAGTGAGCTTGCCAAACTAAAGTTGTTTTCAGGCCATATTTGATACTGTTTTGCAAGCTATTTTAAGAGCCTTTTTGGGTCTTTCTCATAGTAAAGAACTTTTCAGATTCTTCTGACTTAAACAAATCACATACACACACACTCACACACACACACACACAATCTCAGGATTCATAGATGCTTGTTTCTTGACTGTAATTTAAAACTCCTAGAAATACTAGGAGCCTTTAGGTCATGCCAACTGAAGGAGTCCAGTTTGTCCAAGGATGAGGAGTCTGATGATTTTCCCAGTCTGCTCTTACGTTTTGCTATTGTGATGCTTTGTTATAGAGTATGACAGTGACACCTCCTGTCATTATAAAGTTGAGCTCAGCTATGAGAATTTCATCACCTCTGGCCCAGACCCCCACCCACCTCCCCTCGCAGATGATGAAAGTGATGATGATGATGAAGATGACATCCCACAGGTGAGAGGCCTGATGCCTGGATGGGGTTTGGGCAGTGCTCACCTAGCTCTCTGGTAATGAGGACAAGCCTTGGGAGGGTTCTGAATTGAGCCTGCAAAGCCAGCATTTTTTTACTCCACTGGGTATGTCATCAAATGTGAATGGTCATCCTGCTGCATCAGTCTTTCTAAGCTACCCATCAATACTGCATCTCGGGGGGCTGGGGAGATGGCTCAGCAGAATAAGCGCTTCCCTGGCAAGTACAAGAGCCTGAGTTCAATCCTAGGTTCTGCCAAATAATAATAATAATAATAATAATACTGTCTGCTCACTCAGTGGTCCAAGTGATCCAGTACAGGTCCAGGTGCTAAAGAAACAAAGGACTTTGTTAATGAATGTGCCTCTGGCATTTGAGGGCAAGAGTTTGTTCCAGTGGAGATGTCCCTCCCTGCATCTTGAGGGATGCACACCCTGTAGGCGCTGCACCTGCACTTCTGTCACTACCTTTGGGGATGGTGTTTGGGGAGAACTGTAAGGGAGGGAAGGAGCTGCCTGCACCACATGCTCCACTGCTTATGAGTTTCCTTCTCCTTCCAGGAGGACCATTATGCTCTGCTGGTGAAAGCCTGGGAAACCAAGGTTTTTCCCACTATCCGAAGGCGTTTCCGCAATGAGGCAGAACGGAAATCAGGCCTGGACCAGATCAAGGGGGCTTTACAACTAGGTCTGGTGCTTTTCATTCGTGAGGAGTCATTGCATGGGGTGTAGAAATATAGGGTACATTTAAACCAGGAAAGGCACTTCATGAATGCCACACCTACCCTGACAGTGGTGTTTTCTCCCTGTCATGGAGCATAATGTCTTTTACTTCCATTGTTGGGCTTTTGCTTGTCGATGTAACTTGATGTTTTAGGTTTGGGGTCTGCTAAATACAGCTGAAATGGTTGTCATGGGAATGGTTTTCATGGGAAGCCACAGATGTGCTGTTTACTAGATATGGAGACTTAGGTTTTCCTGCTCCTTAAAATGGAACTAATAATGGCAGCCACTAGTTCCCATAGGCACTTTATCTACATATGAGAAATAAATGAGCTGTTAACAGATAAAGCTCCTAAGACCTATATCTGGCCACAGGAAGGTGAGGTTTCCCCTTTGTAGAGCAGTGGCAAAGGCTGAAAGGAAAACAGGGAGGTGGCTTGTAATGCCCAGAGGACCACCACTGTGAGAGTGGATTGGCTGCCTGCTCTCAGATCCCTCAGGAAGGCAAATGACTCCAGCCCTGGACTGCGTAAATTTGGTTCCTCATTACAGGAAGGGAGGTTTTCTTCCCTTCTACTATTTCTTTTGAAAACATTGTATTCTCCTACTTTTTTTTTTTTTTTTTTTTGGTGGAACCGGGAATTGAACTCAGGCCCTTGCGCTTGCCAGGGAAGCGCTTACTCCATTGAGCCATCTCCCCAGCCCTGAAAACATTGTAAAGATTATCATCTTATAATCTATCCATTAGGCCACTGTTCTTGATTACTCTTTTTTTTTTCCCATAATCATCTTTCTGTAGTTGTACCCCCTTTAAAACTGCTCAGAAAATTGATCCCGGCCCCTGCACCAGCTTGCAGGTGCTTTAATCTGCTGAGCTATTTGGCGGGCCATAAACTTACAAAGAAATAATGTTATTAACATTTTTCGTCCTCTTTCTTTTTCGTTCTCTCTCTGTTTATCCTACAGTTTTGTCCTTTTAATTAACTAAAATGAAATGACTGTAATGATGTACCACCATTTTTAACCATCTGTGTGGTCATATAGTGTGGTTATTTCCATTTTTTGCTGTTATGAGTGAGCATTCTTGTACCTTTGCACATTTGTGCTTCTATTTCCATGGGAGAGATTAGAGAGATTTCTAAAAGTAATATATTTGGTATTTAGAATTGGTAGAAATTAAATAGCTACCTTCCTGTGAAAGGTATGTCCCTCACGAACTGAGTGTGAATGATTCTCTTGTCATTTCACATTATGTTATGGGTTCTCAACATAGAAACCAGACCTGCATCCAAATTAAAATTTAAATATGAGCCTTTTATTACCGGGCCCAGGACTGCTTGACCATACTCATTCAGGAGCAGACAAATGGCCAGGAGCCTTAGAAGTACAGAGGTTGGGGCCTGGGAGATGGCTCAGTGGAATAAGTGCTTCCCTGACAAGTGCCAGGGCCTGAGTTCAATTCCTGGTTCTGCAAAAAAAAAACAAAGAAGAAGTACAGAGGTTTTAAAGATAGAAACTGCAAACAAATTTGTCATTTAACATAGAACAGTGCCTTTCAGGACAGCGTGACCATTACTCAGCATACATTTTTTCTGCAAGCATTGTTTCCTGGGAACTCTCAGTCTATTGATGATTTATCAATGGTACACCAAGCCTCCCTGCGGTCTTACAAGGAAGTAGGGTTGCAGAGTAGTTTTTTACATTTAGTTTTTCATTAACTCATCACATTACTTTTACATTAATCCTTTACGCATTCTAGACACAAGTCAGTTTCATGAGTGATCTCAAGACTATGTGTCCTATGGAGAGTTACCTGGTGTGTTGTGTTTTCAGGTATGGTGGACATTGCCCGACAGACGGTTGAGTTTCTTTATGAGGAGAATGGCGGCATCCCAAGAGACCTTTATCTTCCCACCATTGAGGACATTAAAGATGAAGCAAACAAGTTCACAATTGACAAAGTTCGAAAAGGTTTTGCTTTCCTCCTTACTATATCTATAAAATTTCTGATGAAGAGAAATTAAAATTTCTAGGCAGGAACCATGAGACTGTGTCTCTCCCTGCAAGACCTCCTTATCCTAAAGGACTTCACCTCTTCCAGGTGCTCCCCTATGAAGCCCACAAACATCATGGGGTGCTGTGGAGGCTGACATTCAGCCTCTGGTGCTCACTCCCACGCTCTCGTGCTCACTGGCCGTGACAGGTCTGGGAATAAGGGACGGACAGGGGGCCTGTGCTCAGCATTCTGATGGGCTTCTATTTAGCCCCAGCTTCGGAAATATCAAAATTCAATCAGGGTTTTCTGGCCTTTTAAGAATATTTTAGGTGTCTGGGGAGATAGCTCAGTAGAATAAGTGCCTGCCTGGCAAGTGCAGGGTCCTGAGTTCAGTCTCTGGTACTGTTAAAAAAAAAAAAAAAAAGAACTTTTTAAGATGTATTCTTTTGATTAAAAATCTTTTGCAATGGAGTGTGGTGGTGCACATCTGTAATCTCAACACTTGGAGTCCAAGGCACAAGTTCAAATCCAGCACGGACTACACAGTCTCAAAAAACAAACAACCTAAAAACTATTGTTTATTTCAAACACATGAGAAAAAAAACAAAACAAAAAAGTACTAAAAAGAGAATTTAAAACTATGCCTCTATGGATGGCCTTCACAAAAACACCAGAACATCATGGAGGTGGGATATAATTCACATACTCTCTGCTCACCCTTTTAAGGGCTGGAAGGTGTAGCTCAATGGTGGAGGTCATATTTAGCATACCTGAGGCCCTTGGGTGTGATCCCTGGCACCATCAAAAGCAACACTTACCTTTTTAAAAGTATATAGTCAGTCTCTTCAGAAAATAAATAAGTAAAAATAAAGTATATAGCAGTTTTTAGGGTTTTTGTTGTTGGTTGGTTGGTTTTTTGGGGTTTTTTTTGTTTTGGGTTTTTTTGGTGGAACCAGGGATTGAACTCAGGCTCTTGTGTTTGCCAGGCCAGCACTTATTCCACTAAGCTATCTCCCCGACCCCTTGTTTGTTTATTTTTTCACAGTTCTGTAACTGTAATTTCCAAGTTAGTTCTCATCTACATTCACTGTCTGGACAGTTTTGAACATGGTAACAGGGATGTAGGCTACCAAGGTATACAGCTCGTTTGGTGAGTCTTCACCCTCATTCTGTTTCCTGGGATACAGTATGGAACATTCCTCATTTCTTTGGCCCGCACAGCTTTGTTGAGCCTGAGTTGACTTGAGCCTGGTGTCCAGCGCAAGTCTAGCATCTGCATTTGCTTCATGACAAACATCCAGATCTCCTTAAGTGCCTGAGGGGCGCACTTCTTGAAGCCCATTCCATAGATGCACTTGTGAATGTTGATTATATATTCTCAGGTCATCACCTCATTGATGGCAGAATGGCCCCTCTCACCACCCTTCTTTGCAGGGGCCATTCTGCTGGGCACAGGTGGAAAGGAAGACTGTGGTAGATTATGGGATGGAAGGCTGTGGTTGCTAGTGCAACTTTTTTTTTTCTTTTTTGAGGCAGGTTTTTGCTGTGCAATTCAGGCTGGCCTTGAACTTACTTTGCAGCTCAAGCTAGCCTCACTTGCAGCAATCCTGCCTTATTCCTCTGAGTGGTAGGATTACAGGCATGTGCTACCACACCTGGCTAGCAGTTTTTAGAATATTCACAAAGTTGTGTAAACATCAAATTACTGCCTCTAATTTCTTAGCATTTTTATCCACTACCACCACCCCCAAAAAAACCCTGTGGCCCTTTGTCCTTGTCCCTCTTTTCTCTAGCTTTTGGAAACTGCTTTTGTGCCTTCTGTCTCTATGGATTTCCCTGTTCTGGACATTTCTCATAGATGGAGGTCATATATTGTGGGTGTTTCTGTCTGGCTTTTTTTTTTTTTTTTTAAACCAGGTTCATCCATGTTATAACATGTCAGTACTTTATTACTTATATGACCAAATAATATTCCACTGTATACCTATGCACCATTTTGGCTTATCTGTTCATCTGCTGATAGACATTTGAATTGATACCACTTTTCTAATGCTGCTATGAACATCTGTGGACAAATTTTTGTGTGGACGTGTGTTTTTATTTCTCTTAAGATACAGTACACTAGTGTATAGGAATGGAATTGCTGGGTCATGCTAACTTTATGTCTCACTTTTTCTTTTTTCCAGTATTGAGGACAGGGTCAACAGGTCTCCATAGATCAGACTCCTAGTGATTCTCCTGTTTTCAGCCTCCCACATGCTAGGATTACAGGCACTTGCTACCACACCCAGTATCAATCACTATCTCAGTGCACCCGGAAGGCGGGACCTGCACTGTACACCGGTCACTGAGCTCTGCCTAAGCAGGTGCTTTAGTCTGCTGAGCTATCAAGCTGGCCCTTATGTCTCAGTTTTTGAGACACTCCCACAGGATTTCCTAAAGCTGCTCCAGTCTGTCACATTTGGATGTTCATCAGTGAAGTCTCAGATTGCTGCATACCCATGTCAGCACCTACGTAGCCTGTGCTTTGGACTGTGGTCCTCCCTGTGGGCTGGAAGCTTTACGCTGTGGCTTTCACAGGTGTTTCTTGATGCTGAACCTCCCTTCATGAATTATCTTTACATTTATCTTTGGAGAAATGTTTATTCAAACTCTTTGCCCTTTTTTAGTGTTTATCTTTTTACAACATTTTGTCATGTTAGTTTCCTGGCTGAGCTATGTCCTTTTTTATTTATAACCAAACTGCAGACACTGTTAAACACTGTAGAGTTTCTGTAGACTATGTGATAAAGGTCCTGAGTGATTCTTCCTGAAGAAATTTCTCCTCCTACCTCCCTAGGGCTCACAGTAGTAACCCGTTCTCCAGACAGCAACAATGTAGCCAGCAACACTGTTGGAACTGCTCTGCCAAAATTTGCCATCCGAGGGATGCTGAAAACCTTTGGGCTTCATGGAGTTGTCTTAGATGTTGATTCAGTAAGTGAACATCATGAAATTACTATGCTCTTTTACATGTACAGAGGCTTTCCGCCCAGCCTCCAGCCACTTTAAAAAGTGATTATGGGCCGAAGGTGTGTTTCAGTGGTGGCCTAGCACACATGAGGTCCAAGGTCAATTCTCAGCACCACAACAGAGAACAAAAGTGATTCCATTGGGTATCTCTTCAAAAAAGGGGTGAAGAAGCCAAGAAAAAAATGTTGTCATGTCAAATGGCTTATGTAAGGTTTTCTTGTGTATCCAGATGCGGATTGATGGTATATTATAATCCCTCAATACTCAGTGCTACCGCCAAGTCCAACTGGCCTTATCTTGTCCCTGCTCGAGTTTCAAGGGAAATTTTCCTGTATCCTTGATGAATGGTTGACCTGCCATTGCCAGTATTGTTTTTTGTTTTGTATTTCAGAGAAGGGTCTACAGGGTGTTCAGGTTCTCACTACTAGATTGGACTTGTAGTAATCCACCTGTTTACAGCCTCCCAAGAGCTGGGATTACAGACTTATGCCATCATGCCCAGTCTCAATTGTGGTCTCATTGTGCCCCAGGCATGGGACCAGCGCAATGCAGTATTGTTGCACAGTCACAAATCAAAGAGAGAGTCAGTTCTGTGTTTGATCACATCTTTTCATTAACTCCTTCAGCCTGTTTCATCTTTTGTCAGATGTAGGTGTTGAACACCATGAGAAGTTATCATCATTGCTCAAAGCTCCCACCTGGTGCTCCTAATGATCTGGAGGGGTGCAGGCAGAGAAGGAGCAGAAGCACAGGCTAAGCCAAAGCTTTCCTTTGAAAGCAGACTCCCTGCCAGATGTAATGGCACACACCTGTAATCCGAGCATTCAGGAAGCTGAGGCAGAGGATCACAGTGAGTTCAAGGCCAGCCTGGATTATATAGCAAGACCCTGTCACAAAAAACCTAAAGAGAGAGAAGCTTTTATTTGAAAGCTGTGCCTACCTGATTCTGAGACTGTGAGCATACTGTTAGATTTGAGACATTTCCCATGCAGGAAAATCTGATCCAGTTATACACAGATTGTGCCTAAGGGTCTAATGAAGAAGTGTCCATCATTATAAACATACAAGCTTCGGTATCTGTCTATCTAGGGTTATTGACAATATTAGGTGCTTTGAAATTGACCTTTCAAAAATTTGTAACTTTAACAGGTGAAAAAACAAAACAAAATAGGTGTGGTGGAGCACGCCTGTAATCCTAGCACTCTGGGAGGCTGAGGCAGAAGCTGGGTATAGCTTGGTGCTAAGAACCCTGGATTCAGTCCCCAGTGCTGCCCCTCCAAAATCTATCCTCTTCAGCTGACCTTTTTACCAGAACTTATTTTTTTAAGAGGCATTACTGGCATTATATAAAGGTGAACTTTCAAATGGAAAATTTTCTATCAGTAATCCTGCTAATCTCCCACTGCTATTTGATACAAAGTCCAGTTTGGTTATCAGAAACTAATTTTATATATATATATATATATATATATATATATATATATATATTTTTTTTTTTTTTTTTTTTTTTTTTTTTTTTTTTTTTTTTTTTTTTTTTTTTTTTTTTTTTTTTTGTCTTTTTGAGACAGGGTCTCATTATGCAGTTCAGGCTGGCCTTAAGCTCACTTTGTAGCTCAGGCTGGTCTCGAACTCACAACAATCCTCCAGCCTCAGCCTCCCAAGTGCTGGGATTACAGGCATGCACCACCACGCCCAGCCAATAACCATATTTTGCAGCAGTGGAAATAAAGTAAAAATTAGAAGCTTGGTAAAGTGACACATGCCTATAATTCCAGCACTGAGAGAGGCTGAAGCAAGAGGATCTCCAGTTTGAGTCCTTCCTAGGGAACTTAATGAGAATCTGTCTCAAGAAGAGCTGGAGATGTATCTCACTGCTAAATTGCCACTGGGTTTAATTCCTTATTTTATAAAAAGACAGAATTAGAAAAATGGAAATTTTGTTGAAGTAATCATTCTGAAATAATTTGACTTTGGTTTAATAATGCCTAAGTAAAAATTCACTGGTGGTGTCTCAATGTCACGCTCCCCAAGATGTGCTGGAGTCCTGCAGAACCCTGAGAATATCTGGGCCATGTCTCACCAGCACTGTTGGCCAGGGAGGTAGGCTCAGCCTAAGCCCCAAGGCACCAGGAATAGGCCCTTTTGGGCAAGAGATCGCCTCTTACTCATGAGTTCCACTGGCCCAAATCAGCTTCCGAGCAGTGGGGACAGACTGATCTTGA
>PVKA01006461.1:29007-41437 GCA_004027165.1 Ctenomys sociabilis
TGAGCAGTTCCTAGAATGGGCCACAGCAATATGTGGCTTCTGTGACCTGCACTTCTACCATATTGTACTCTTCTGCCGTGAATGCCACAGTGGCCTAGCCACTACTTGACATTTTATGTAGAAATGCAGAAGGGCCAGGCTAGCCACTTTTTTCATTTTATGAATGAAGGAAGCAGGAGGTCCAGAAACAATGGCCTGGATTTACATATGTAATCCCAGGACCCTGGGGGCTGAGGAAAGAGGATTGAAAATTTGAGCCCAGTATGGGAAATTTAGAATGTGTCTCAAAATCCAGAAAGGACTGGGATTGTAGTTCAGTGCAAAGGCTCCAGGTTCAGCTCTCAGAACTGGGAGAGAAGGAAGGAAACACAGGATTGCAACAGAAATTTTATCAAGCTCTCCAAGTTGCTGCATCAAGATTGGAATCCTGATCTCTGTTGTTAAAAACACCAGCTCTTCCCAAGGAATTGATCAATAGTCATAATAAAACACCAGCCTTTGTCAGGTGACTACTACTTAAAGAACATACCAAGGGCAACAGGAGAATTGGATTCCCATGTCTTAATACAATCATAATTGTTTAACAGCTGGTAAGGAAAATTTTGTGGGTTGCCCAAACTATTTGATTTAGCTCAGTAAATTAAGGAAAACAAGTCAAAGGGTGAAAACACTTTTAAAATATTTTTTAAAGTATAAAAAATGAGGTGCCTGGGAGCTAGCTCAGTGATCTAAGTGCCTGCCTGGCAAGCACAAGGTGGTCCTGAGTTTGAGGACTTTATGTACCAGGGTCCTCAGTACCATATGCTGTGCTGACCCCAGAACCCAAGGGGTACCTTCAGGCCACCAAAACCGGGCATGGTGATACATGCCTGTAATCTCAGCACTGGGGAGATTGAGACAGGAGGATCACTATGAGTCTGAGCTGTGTAGCAAGACCCTGTACCAATTACATAAATTAAAAAAAAAAAAAAGAAAATATAAAAATTGAGGACTAAATTGAAGGAAAATAGCATGTTGCTTTAAATTAAAAGCCCTTTAGCACTGGCAAGATAATTCAGCAGACTAAGTGCCTACTTAGGCAAGTGCAAGGAACTGAGATTCAATCCCAGGTACCACATGCCATACCAGCCCCACCCTCAGGCGCACCAACCCAGTAACTGAGTTCCCAAGTTTAGTGCATGCCTGTAACCCCAGCACTGGGGAGGCTGAAAACAGGGCATAGTGAGACCCTATACCAAATACATTAAGAAAAAAAGCCCTTTAGAATTAAGGCTGGGGATGTAGCTCAGGAGGACATAGGACTGCAAAAATAAATAAAAGGGTCTGTTTGGAAGAAGCTATAGAAGGTCAGAAACTCACTGGGCGTGGTGGTGCACGCCTGAAGTCTCACCACTTAGGAGGCTAAGGTAGACAGAGTGCTATGAATTTGAGACCACCTGTGCTACACAGTGAATTCAAGGCCAGCCTGAATACAGTGATTTTATATTTTAATTTTTGTCTCAAAAAGACAAAAATTAAAATGTAAAATTTACTGGTATATAAATCTAGAATATATAGGTATAAGTTTAATTTTTTCTACCAATGAAATAAAGCCATTAGACAGATTCCCTGCTTTTAAGAAATTAACAAAAACAAATATAACTTTTACCTGACAATAATGTATGTTGAAATATTACTGAAATATTGCACTAGTCTCTTTAAATTGCTAACTCATCATTACATTGATCATCTTCTTTATTATACCAATTAAAAATTTCCATCTAATATGGAAAACTGAAATCAGTACTAACTAGATGCTTTCAGATTTTTAAGTGTAATCATTAAGCTTGAAGCTGGTGTTTATTCCGATAGTAATATACTCTTTCATGGATATATATATATATATATATATATACACACACACACACACACACATAAGTATATTTTCATTTTAAATATTTTCTATTTTGATTGAATTTTTAAAAATTAAATAGCTTTTAGCCTTTCTACTATGTATTAACTTATAACTGAGAATTTGGACATAAAAGGTTGTTTTTTGAGATAGGGTTGCACTGCAGTTCCGGCTGGCCTTGTGCTCACTTTTGTAGCTCTCAGGCTGGTCTTGAACTCACAAAGATCCTCCTGGCTCAACTTTCCAAGCGCTGGAATTATAGGTGTGCCTACCACGCCTGGTTCTGGGCCGCATGCCCGGGGGTCCATGTGGAGACCGCATGGCATATGGGGCTGGGGACTGAACCAGGGTCCTTGTGCTTGCCAGGCAGGTGCTTATGCCTCTGACCTGTCTCTCCAGCCCCATAAAAAGGTTTTTTATGTATGTATACCAGCTCATGAGGATTGTAATCATATGTTCTGCTAATATATATATATAGATATAGATAGATACAGATATATAAGTATATGATGTTTAATATATATTTTAAAATATATGAAATATATTTATAATGTATAAAGTGTGTATGTGTGTGTGTATTACATAGGGAGGCTGGGTATAGCTCAGCACTGCAGACTTGGACTAGCATGCTCAATATTCAGCATTACAAAAGAAACAAAATGGGAAATAAATTATTAAACATTACATGTTTATTTTGGGAGGAGCAATACTGGGGATTGAACCCAGGTCTTGTACATATTAAATAAGCTCTCTGTCACTGATCCACATCCCCAGTTCTTTTTATTTATTTATTTTTTATTTATTTTTTATTTTTTTGGCAGAACTGGGCATTGAACTTAGGCCCTTGCACTTGCCAGAGAAGAGCTTATTCCAACTCCCCACATACACCGTTCTTTTTTTTTTTTTGTCTTTTTGAGACAGGGTCTCACTATGCAGTTCAGGCTGGCCTTAAGCTCACTTTGTAGCTCAGGCTGGTCTCGAACTCACAACAATCCTCCTGCCTCAGCCTCCCGAGTGCTGGGATTACAGGCCTGCGCCACCACGCGGCTTTCACACCGTTCTTTTTGAGACAAGGTCTTGCTATGCAGTCCAGGTTGGCCTTGACTATGTACCTCAGGTTAACCTGGAACTAAGAGCAATCTTCTTGCCTCAGCTTCCTTTGTGCTGGGATTACAGGCATGCACTGCCACATCCAGCTTATGATTATTTGTAATGTTTTCTTATTTTTTTCTTTGCTCAGAAAATTACTTACCTCCCCGGTTCCGCAAAAAAAAAGAAAGAGAGAAAGAAAGAAAGAAAGAAAAAAGTGCTTTCCAAATTTTAATTAACTTATATTGAAATTATATTTCAATAGTATTATTGTGCAGGGAGGACAATTTAGTGGAACAGCACATGTGTGGCATACCCAGCACTATAACAATGAGAAATACTATGGATTTGTATATTCCCATTTAGTTCATTAATTTTGTCCATGAAATAGGAAGTAGGTATAAGTTAGCACATAATACCTAAAGGCCAGTTTTAATATTATATAAATAAACATGTGTCTATAAACCTGGAAAATGCAGTCAGAGCTCAGCAAAAGCAGCAGACACTTGCTCTCCCTGCTGCAGGTGAATGAGCTGGTGCAGGTGGAAACATACCTCCGGAGTGAAGGCGTGCTGGTGCGGTACTGGTACCCTATTGATATGCTGGAGAGGCCCCCAGCAGGACACCGAAGGACAGCCACCAATGGGCTAGTCACACTGGACAACACCAACCTTCAGATTCACAGGTACACTTGAACCCTTCTTCCTGACAGACCACACAGACCACTCGCCATGTTTTCTACATGTCCCATTTATCCTTGACAAGAAAGCTTTTCCTTCAGAGCTGAGTCAGAGGGTGAGAAGGCAGTTAGGAAAGGTGACAGCAAGGTTGGCTGGACTTAAGGAAAGGTGTTCAACCTGCACCCGCCTGGCCTAGGCCGCATCCCTGTGTTGTTAGAGATTGGGAAAGTGTGGGGAAAATTCCACAGAGTTAAGCAAGTCAGGAAGAGACAGTGAAGAGCTAGCGAGTGAAGAAGATGTTCGGGCACTATGTGGCAGCCAGCCCATTTCTCTCTTAAATGCTAACCAGGTCTCCTGGAATACAGGCTTTGCACCTGACACTGGCAGGAAAAGAGGTGCTGCAGCCACATGCTGCCCCAGTGGATTAAAAGCTAGGGATCTAGCAAAATTGCCACCATGCACTGTTACCAATTCCCCATGAATTATTCCTTTCAGTCCTAAAAAGTCTTACAGCAGTTTAGAATGTAAGAATAAATGGAGTTCTCAATAAAAGCCTCCAGGAACTGTTCGTATTAGCCATTTGCTGTCTGCCACAGTCCTCATTGGCTGTCAGTGTGGAACCATGCAAGTGTGTCCTAGGCTTTGGTAGCTGACACTTGGTGACACTTAGGCCAACTTAGGAAGCAGGGGGTGCTATATGGCAGCATCCCAAGGTTCTTCAGCAGGAGTCTGTTGGCTACTTGTTAGGCTTCACCAACAGGGTTCACATGGTGGCTGCCCCACATCCTGAAACAGAGCAGTTGTCTCTCAGGACAACTCCAGCAAGCTTCCAGGGATTCTGGGGACCTGGCTGCCACAGCCTCCCTGTGACAATGTTCTTTCCCTTAGTCCTCCCAGGCCAGGAGCTGGCACCACTAGTCAGGGGTTGTTTTCACTGTCAGTGACACCTAGTAACTAACATGATGACATCTTCATCAGGGTTTTGTTTGATTTGGGAATTTTGAGGTTTTTTAGTTCTGAGGATGGAAGCCAAGGAGCGATAAGCTACATCCCTAACTCTTCATTTTTTAGGTCAGGATTTTACTAAATTGCCCAGGCTGGCCTCAAACTTGTATCCTCAGCCTCCTGAGAGTGGCTTCTTTAGCAGGTTTTTAGAACTTAGCTCAAAGGAGGTTAACCAATAGCAGTTCTTTTGTAGACAAGTTAAAGGTTTTATGTACCTTTAAAATAATAGGCACCTCAGGCAGATATCTAGCTAGGCATCAAGACCTGGCTACACAGTGAGACCCTGCACCCCAGATAGGGAGGAAGGGATGACGGGACAGAGGAAGGAAGGAAGGATGGACAGATGGACAAAAGGAGGGAGGGAAGGAGGAAGGAAGAACACAAAGACAAGTGCTTCCTGCTCTTCTTTATATAGAGAACCTAAAGAAATGATAAGAAAGTAGAAGAGAGACTATTATTAGACTATAGGACAGAAATAGGTTGTAGGTTATAAAGGTGGATAATTGGGGTGAATATGAGCAAATTACAGTATGCACATTGAAACAAAAAGTGAAACTGGGAGGAAGGAAAGGAGAACAGTGGAGCTGAAAGGGATCCATCTCTTACATGCACGTACAGAGCTGACAAAAACTCATTAACCTGTATAACCAGTTTAAAAGGAGTGGAAAGAAATAATAGGGTGCGTGTGAGGTGGGCCCTGCATCTCCCCCAGACCGCCTCATCTGGTCCTTACCCGTCTGGAGGGGACAACTGCCATCCTTTTCCCTCTCAACCCCGGCAAGCCACATCCCTCCATGTCTGTTCTGTCCATACGAGTCCAGACCTCTGCCCTCACTTCTGCCCTTGACAGCCATTTTCTGTGCCTACCCTACACAGGCGATACTTTAGCAGCAAATCAGGTCTCACTCCTTCATTTCAGCCCTTCCCTAGCTTCCCACCTGCCTGGCTCACGAACGCTACCAGAGCCTCCACGCATGCGTGCCCCTCCTCTGGCCATGCTGGCCTTCCACTGCTCCCAACATGGGCTCCACTGTTCAGCCTTACGCCAGTCATGCAGATCAAGGACAACCCCGGGATCTTGCTCCTGCATCCCAGGGCTTTGTTCCCTCTGCGGCTTAGTGGCACTGGGTGGACATGCCACTGAGGGAATAGCGTTTGGGTTGCTACCACTTTTTGGCTTTTAACTACTAATGCTGCTGTGAACATACATGTACAGGTTTTTGTTTTTTTGTTTTTTTGGCGGAACCAGGGGCTGAACTCAGGCCCTTGCACTTGCCAGGGAAGCGCTTATTCCACTGAGCCATCTCCCCAGATCCCTGTACAGGTTTTTTGCATAAACATATATTTCTTTTTTTTTTTTCCAAACTTTTTTAAGTTGGGAAGAAAATTAATGTAGTTTTGTTTAAAACACAAATGGCTCACTTGGGGCCCAGGACACAGGGCTGGTGGATGAGCCTGCAATGTCCTTTCTGCATCCTGTCTGCATGGGACAAAAGCGTCCCTCTTTAGCACATCTCCCTGCTCTTCCTGCAGAGAGCTGCTGCGGTGTGAGGCTGCGCTGGCCCGGCTCTACTGCCGCATGGCTCTGCTCAACATCTTCGCCCCCAAGCTGCCTCACCTGTTCACTCGCCTCTTCCACATCCCTGCCATCCGGGACATCACACTGGAACACCTGCAGCTGCTGTCCAATCAGCTCCTTGCTCCTCCGCTGCCAGGTGAGGTTCTGCTGCTGGAATTGTCCTGTTGTGCTTGTTCATCTTTTGGCAGATGGAAATGTATCCTGCACTTTCGAATTAATTTGCTGTATATTCATGGAGCTTCCCAAACTAACCATAGGTCAAGGAAATCTGGCAACTGTGCTGCCACAGATGTTCTGTTTGGTCCTGGATAGCAGCATGTATCCCAGCTCACAGGCCTTCCACAGAAGACCTGTTGGACTGGGGAGGGCTACTGTGTGTCCGCTTGTCTTGGAGCCTGTGACTGGGGTGTCTTGCTCCCCTGGGAAAGATAAGGAAGGAGTCTTCCCTTTCTTCCCCAGGCATCTTAGCCTCCAGCCAGCTCCCCTTGAACCTCTAGCCAGTGAGCTAGAAGCAAGGGCAAGAGTGGAGAAGTGGCAGGGACTCTGAGCCCCACAATATTTCCAGCAGTTGCCTTCTGACAACCAGGGAGTCCCAGCCAATACATTCAGACCACAGCTCCATGGCCCACCCCAATAACTTGGAGGCTTACCTGTGGGAACACATTACTGTGATGACAGTGCACATTGCTTTATAAACTCCTCTCAGAGGACCCGAGTAGCTAAGTGGGTCAGGCTCTAGACCCTCGATCCATTTCCTCCCTGTCTGCAGATGGCACCATCAGCTCCAGCTCCATTCTCCTGGCACAGTCTCTGCAGCACTGCATCCACTCCCAGAACTGCTCAGCCACAGACCTCTTCTACCAGGGCAATTCCCAGACAGTGAGGGAGTGGCTCAACGTGGCCATCACCCGCTCTCTGCACCAGGGTGAAGACAGCCTCTTGGAACTGACCAAGCAGATTTGCTCCTTCTTGCAGGTAATGGCCTTAGCCTTGGCCTGTGGCTCCCATTCTTAAGTGAACATGTTGCTAAAAATTGCTCTCCTGCCCTCCCTGCACCACCATCCCTTGGGGTTATCTTTTCATAGCTCTTCTGCTTTGTCTCATCGGTAGCTGGCTTCCTCCCAGGGGCCTTTTTTGTTTGAGTCTATTACAACATGTGCTTAGGCTGATTCCTTTTGCTTGGTGAGTTGAGAAATGAAATGCTCTCCTTTGTGTTTCTCTTGGGGCTTTCCTTACTTAATGTCTCATTGTAGACAGCACCAGAGCAGTTCCCTTCTGAAGAGTTCCCCATTTCCGAGTCCAAAGTCAACATGGATGTTAATTTCCCTGGGGCAGCTTTTGTCGTGGTATCTTGTAAAGAAAGTCAGTCTGGATTCCGCAAAGAGTAAGTTGCCTTTCTCAGGAAGGTGGTGATGGGAGAAGAGCTAAATGAATTGCAGTGCCACTGGCAGAGGGCAGTAGCTCCAATTGTTCTTGTTCTTAAATGCATGCATTCTGTAAAGATAATCTGCAGTTCTTCTGCATTTCCCTGTGGGGACCTGGCCCTCTGGGGGTTGCTGGAGAGGACCCTGCCTGCCTCTTGTCCAGCTTCCTCTAGTGTGTGTGGCCAGCATCAGCACTGAAGCCCCCACTTCTTCCCAGCTCCTCTCTGTACAAAGCACCATGGGCACGCGTGCTTGTATATGGGCTTGGCCACAAGGTGAAGCGAACTGGCCAGCTGAACCTCATCGAGGCTGCCTGTTACCCTCGGGATGCATCCCCGGCCAACACGGGGCTGGCCCCTCCACCGACTGCTGACCAATACCCTTCTGTGGTCCTCTCCACAGACAGGGTCCACATCAAACTGGGTGAGTCTTCCTCAGCCTCAGGTGACACGCTCTATGGCCACCTTTCAGGAGATACAGGGTTTTGCTGTGTGCCTACCACTTAGGTATGTGTATGAAGCAGTGGATCTGAAGGCCTGGTAGAGGCTGCCCAGGCTATCCTGGGGTTCCCCTCTTTTTACAAGCTGTGCCAGCATGCAGTTGGTGGTCAGCACAGAGCAGTCTTGGCCTCACTTCACTCCAGGCTGTCAGCATCCCAGGTACTATTCTTGTTCTCGGTGTGTGATTCCTGCCACCCCACCTCCCTGGCATCTTGGAGGTGCACCCTGGGTTTAGCTCTCCAGCAGCCTGTACCACTGTAACCCTGAAGCTGTTACTGCCCTTCTCCTCACAGATGGGGCCAGCAGACAGGAAAGTATCTTCATTTCCAGGCTTCCACGGCTCCTCCTTGGCATGCTTGACAAGAAAAGACTGATATATGTTTGCCAAGGACAATAATAAATATAAATTACACTTGTTTTTTTGTTGTTGTTTGTTTATTTTTCAGAACTGGGGATTGAACTCAGGTCCTTGTGCTTGCCAGGGAAGCACTGAGCCATCTTCCTGGCCCCTAAATTACACTTATACTTTCAGATAAGAAAATGGGCCTTAACTTCTCACAAGTCCTTATGGAATGGGATAAAGGGACATTTCTTAAGTGACTTGATTATTGTTAACTTGATTATCTCTTTTTAAGTCTCTTTTTTCATAGTCTTCTTACCTATACTATTTTATTTTTAAACTTGACATTAAAAACAGGATCTGAGCTGGGCATGTGGTACCTACCTACAACCCTAGTGCCTGAGAGGTGGAGGCAAAAGCATCACCATGAGTTTAAAGCTAGTCTAGACTACGATGCAGTGAGACTCTGTTTTTAAAAAGCAAAACAAAGGGTCAGCCAGATAGCTTAGTGGACTAAGACACTTGCTTAGGCAGAGTGCAGAGTTCCTTGCTGCCCTGGCCCCACCCCCAGGACACGCCGAGACTTCAGTTGAGACTGGGAGCAGTGGTGCAGGCTGTAATCCCAGCACTTGGGAGGCTGAAAACAGGAGAATCACTACAAGTCTGATCTATGTAGTGAGACCCTGTAGAACCTGTACTAAATACATTTTTTTAGAAAAACAAAACAGTAATCCTTCTTCCCACCATGCCTATGTGCCGAGTAATCCCCTCTGACCCAACCAGTCCCTGCTGGTGCTCCAGCTTAGATCTGCCCAGTGCTTTGATGAAGCTGGGGTGTAGGGTAGGAGGTATGGCCAACAGGTATTGGGGTGTTTTACCTCTTACTAACTGCAGCTTTGGTCAGACTCAGGCCATAGTCATCACAGAAATTAATAGGAAAATTAAAGCCCAAGGTCAGGATACTGGGGCTGTATAGCCTAGTTGTACTCAGTATCACTAGGCATGATGGTATATGTAACCCCAGCATCAGGAGGCTCAGGCAGGAGGATTGCCATGAGTTGAAGGCCAGTGAGGGCTACACTGTGAGTTCAGTGCCAATCTAGACTATGTAGTGAGACTTCTCAAAAAAAAAAAAAAAAAAAAAATGGCAGAGAGAAAAATAACCAAAGCCCTGGGAGCCTTGCCGGGAATGCCTGTTCCTTCACTGTGTGGTCTTCATGGGATTGCAGCCACACACAGGGACTGTGTGTTACCAACCTGGGGAGGCTCCAGTGAAGCATCTTGAAAAGTATGACTTGATTTCTATTCTGGACCATAAGGCCAGTTGCTTTTCTTGTTTTGTTACCCAGGCTGACCTCTAACTTGTGATCCTCCATCCTCAGCCTCCAGAGTAGCTGGCACCGCAGGTGTCACCTCTGCACCCAGCCTGCCAGTTGGTGTCAACCTGCAGGGGGAATGTTTTCCCAGCTCTGCTGCAGTAATTTCTGACCCTTGCCACAGCAGCAGGTGTACTTGGAAGCCAGCCTTAGACTCTTCTGCACCTGCAGCTGCCTCTGACAGGAGTTACAGGGACTCACGCTTGCTGCTGCATCAAGCAGATGGGAAATAGGCTTTCTGGCCCTGATTCTCCCTGCACATGGCAGGTCCTCTCCTGCCAATCTTATCTTTGCTCCTGGGCTCTTCTAGGAGTGTCTCCACCTCCTGGAGCTGTGCTGGTGTTACATTCTCTACCTCTGGAGTTCCCACTGGCCATGGCCTTCGCAGAGCAGCTACTGTCCTGGAAGTCAGAAGACAGTGATGGCAAGTCAGAAGATGAGCCCGACAGCATTCCTACATCTGTCCTCCTGCAGGTGGTGGAGCTGCTAGGTGAGGCCTCAGGATCAGGGGCCAGGAGCACTGGCATGTGAGGTGGGCTGGGACTGGACGTGGGTGTGCACCTCAGATCCCAAGTCGTCATGACTTGCATAATAGAGGATAGCAACTTGCCATAAAAGGTTACCATTATGTGTCATTGTGACTGGGGACAAAGGGTGGCATGAAAGTGAACAGTGCAGCAAAAGCAAATGCTATGACTGTACAGCTCCTGAAAGGTTGTGAAGGGCACTGAACTCATGCAGTAGCAAACTTCAGGGTTGTGCATTTGCCCATATGTACCTTTGCCTCAGATAAGTGTGCTCGTTCTCTCTCTCTCTTTCTCTCTCTCTCCTTTTTAAGATATGGTCTCACTGTGCAGTTCAGGCTGGACTTGAACTCACTTTGTAGCCAGGCTGATCTCAAACTTGCAGCAATACTCTTGCCTCAGCCTCCCAAGTGCTAGGGTTACAGGCATTTGCCACAGCACCTGGGTTCAGTCCCCAAGTGGGCACATGAGCACACACATGCTCACATATATGCACAGACACACATAAATCCAAGTAAACACTGAACTTTGATATCGTTAGATATGCTTCTTTACATTTTTAGGGTGCAATATACTCATGTATGCAACTTATTTTAAATAATCAAAATATGAGTTTGTGGATGAATAGATGGATAGGTAGGTGTGTAATGTCATCTGTAGCATATTGTGTAAGTTTTCAAATTCTAGTTTTGAATTTTTCCATAATAAAATAATAGAGCTGGGCATGGTGGAACATGCCTGTAATTCCAGTACTCAGGAGGCTGAGGCAGGAGAATTGTGTGAATTCCAGGCCAGTATGGGCTACATAGGAAGTTGAAGACCAGCTGAACTGCTTAGTAAGACCTTGTCTCATAAATAAATAGATAAGAAAGGTAGGAAGGGGAAGGAAGTTACAGACTCAGTCCCCTCTGGGATGATGAAGGAGAAATAAAGGAGAAAGAGGGACTGTGCGCCTGGCAGGCAGCTCATTGCCACATGAGGGGCCACAAGAATTATTTTTGTTTCAAGAAAAGGCAAAAGTCCAGATTTTGATATAAATTTCCCAACTTTTTTTTAAATTGTACCTTTCAGATTTTATTTACTCTTTCAGGTTCCTATACTAGCAAGACAATACGTTTACACATGCCCCAATTTTTAAATGTTGGCAACTGACCAAAATTCCTTGCAGCGTACCCAGGGGTGCTTTTGAGGGCAGCAGGAAACCACTGCAGCAGAACGAGATGTCTGCAGCCATGTCCCATTTTCGTGAAGAGCTTGCTCCAAAGCTGTCCTCCTACATAATCACCTAGTTAGGGAACAAGGACAGTGGACAAGGTGATATGAGCATTTCTGGTACCTGAAGGCCTGGCCTTGGGCCCCTTGAGAGCCCAGGCATCCATTCTCACACTATCTCTGCTGAGCGAGCAGGAGGCTCAGTCCCCTCTTTTGTGGGTCCTCAGGATTATGGATCCCAGCCCCAAACAGAGGCACTTTATAGTCCTGAACCATCAGCCCCAGCTGTATAGGTGTGGAAGCTCCCATCCAATGACCTCTGCCTGGCTCCAGATGAGAGACTGTGTCTGTCTGAGGGACTGGTTGGTCCCACGGGATGTGGGCCTTCATTGTTCATGACCTCGGGCAGGTGGCTTCCCCACTTCCACATAACAGGAGTATGGGGATATAATGTACATACCTGGTTTGCAGTGACCTGAAAACGTCTTGTTCTCCATGATATTTCCCAGAGTGCCATCATCTGCATGCACCTCTGTGTGATTTCTGTCATGTACACAGATCATGCCTATCAGCATTTATTTAATATATTATTTTGCAGCCCATTCCTTTCTCCTTTTGTAAAACTACCTTAAAGGAGTCTTTGAATTGGGCCAGGGAGATGGCTTAGTGGAATAAACACTTCCCTGGCAAGTGCAAGGACATGAGTTCAATCCCCAGTTCTTCCAAAAAAAAGTCTTTGAATCACTACTGCAAATGGAAGATTAGTATGGCAACATAACTAGAATACAACTATAAAATAAATGCAAAGAA
>PVKA01006461.1:41537-83752 GCA_004027165.1 Ctenomys sociabilis
GAGACCAGCCTGAGCTACAAAGTGAGCTTAAGGCCAGCCTGAGCTGCATAGTGAGACCCTGTCTCAAAAAGACAAAAAATAAAAAATAAAATAAAAGAGAAGAAAGTAAATGTAGCAGCTGCTGGGCAGGCGGGTGGTGTGTTTGTGCTGCTGCCTGCCGTGGTGGCTCTCTCTGCCTCCGTATCTGCCCTCTGCATCCCCACTCCAGCCTCAGGCCTGAGCTTGTGTGACCAGGACATCTCAGTTGATTCAAGGAGAAGGCTGAAATGGCAGAGAGTTTTTCCTGCTCTCAGAGGAGCCTGGTTACACTCAGGCAAAAGTCTGTGATCTTTCCCCTTTGACAAATTTTTAGTAAAAGTATAAAACAGGGTTTACTTTTCTGTCAGTTATGAATTTGGAAATGTGAGCACCTCAGCTCTTCAGCCCACCCCAGGCCCACTTTTCGGACCAATAATAAGGGGAGCCTGGCTTTCCCTTGCCTCATGCAGGATTTTGCCCCTATGGCGGTGGCGGGTCCCATCCCTTCTCCTGCAGGGTCGAGCAAGACCTGCCCTCAAGCTCCTGCTGTCTTCTCCTGCTTCTTGCCAGAGTGAGAGTCCTGCATTCTCACACCATGACACTTGCATTGTTGGTTGGTTTTTAAATTGTCTTTAAGGAGGAAAAGCCCATTAAAGGGTGAACTTGTAATCAGTTGGTGTTCTAAGTAAACATTATGTACCTATGTTTATAATATAAATAAGATGGAAGGACTGGGGATATAGCTCAGTGGCATGAGCACCTGCCTGGCAAATGCAAGGTCCTGAGTTCAATTTCTGGTACCAAATACCAAAGAAAAATTATTTAGAACCAGCCATGGTGGCACACATCTGTAATCCCAGCACTCTGGAGGCTTATACAGTGAGCCCAGAGACTGTCTATGCTATAGAATAAGCTCAAGGCCAGTGCAACCCTGTGTCAAAAAGATAGATAGATAGATAGATAGATAGATAGATAGATAGATAGATAGATAGATAGACAGACAGACAGACAGACAGACAGACAGACAGACAGACAGACAGACAGACAGACAATAAATTTACTTAAAAAATAAAACTTTTTTTTATGAAGTTTAGGTATTGAATTATACATGCAGAGCCTTACACATGCAGGGCAGGCCCTTTTACCACTGAGGTACAACACTAACCTAGAATAGACCTTTTTTTAATAATAGCTTTTTGGGGTTTTTCTTGGTACTGGGAATCAAAGGTACTCAGGACCGTCCTTGCCAGGCAGACACTATGCCATTGAGCTATATTATCCAGCCCAAATAGGCCATTTTATTGACAAAAGTTAGGACTATAACAGCAGTTTAGCTGCCACAGTGGTACATACTTGTAATCCAGCATTGAAAAACTGAGGTGGGCCAGCCAAATAGCCCCCATCCCACCCCACACTGACAGGCAATTGAGAATGGGCATGATGATGCACACCTATAATCCCAGCTCTTGGGAGGCTGTAAACAGGAGGATCACTAGAGTCCAGTCTAGTAGTGAGACTGTGAACACCCTGTCAACCCTTTCCTAAAATATAACTAACTAACTAACTAAATAAATAAATAAATAAATAAATAAATAAATAAATAAATAAAAATTGAAAATTGAAAAAAAATATCCTGAGACAGAAAGATCAAGTTTAAGTCCTGACTGGACAATTAAGTATGACCACATCTGAAAATTTTAAATTTTTCTAAAAAGTCCTAGGGGTACAGCTCAAAGTGAAGGCAACAGATTTGACTGTCAATATTTCAAATGAATGAATAAATGATTGGATAAAAAGGAGTAATTTTCTATGCTATTTTTTTGTTTTATTTTATTTTATTATTTTATATTTTATTTTATTTATTTTATTTTATTTTGGCAGAATCGGGGATTGAACTCAAGCCCTTACGCTTACCAGGCAAGCGCTTATTTTACTGAACTATCCTCCCTGGCCCTTATTTTATTTTGTTTTGCTTTGTCATTTTGAGATAAGGTCTTGATATGCAGTTCAGGCTGGCCTTGAGTTCACTTTGTAGCCCAGGTTGGTTTCAAACTCCCAGCAAAGGGCCGGGGAGATGGCTCAGGGGAATAAGTGCTTCCCTGGCACTGAGAAGGGGCCTCAGTTCAATCCCTGGTTCGGCCAAAAAAAAAAAAAGTCAAACTCACAATGATCCTCCTATCTCAGCCTCCTAAGTGCTGGGATTACAGGCGTGTGCTACCACACCTGGCTTCTATGCTATTTGGTAGAATTTGGAGGGGATTGTGTACCTGTTTGGGGAGCATCAATCTAATGGCTTGTCACCAAGTTCTTGGAGAGCCTTAGGACACAGAGAACAGCACTGCTTGTCCTGGGTTGCTAAAGCAAGCAGGCACACATGTCCCAAAGGGCCTGGCTCTTCCTCTAGTAGCAAGGACACTGGCCATGCCTCAACCCTGCCTGCTTCTTTATATATCTAAGAGTCAAACACTATAACTGCTGGCAGGATTGTCCACGGGCTGTATCTGGTAAAGTATATAACAGTGCCATGTAAGTGACTGCTGTTGTTCTGTCCTGTCTGCCCCAGGAAACTTCCTGTGGACCACAGACATGGCGGCCTGCATGAAGGAGCTCATCTTCCATCTCCTGGCTGAGCTCCTGCGCACAGTGCACACCCTGGAGCAGAGGAAGCACCCTGCTGGCCTGTCTTCTTCCATCGCCCTCCAGCTCAACCCCTGTCTGGCTATGCTGATGGCCTTGCAGTCAGAGCTGCACAAACTGTATGATGAGGAGACCCAGAGCTGGGCCTCAGGCAGCACCTGCGGGGGCTCCGGTTCGGCAGCAGCTGGTGACCAGGGCAGGTTCTCCACGTATTTCCATGCTCTCATGGAAGGGTGCCTGGCTGTTGCAGAAGTGACCCTCCCTACCAACATGAGTGTCACCGCTACTGGGGTGACCTCCACGACTGCCCCAAACCTCAGTGATTCCTCCTCCTCCTCCTCCTCCTCTCCAGGACAGACTCCACAGAGCCCCAGCCTGCTGTCCAAGAGGAAGAAGGTCAAGATGAAGCGGGAGAAGGCCACCTCCTCTGGGAAGCGCCAGTCCTCAAGGGCTGTGGAGTCAGACTCGGCTGTGCTCAGCATCGGGGGCAGCAAGCCTGAGGACATGCTATGGTTCCACCGGGCACTCACCCTGCTCATCATTCTCCGCCACCTCACCAGGAAAGACCCACAGGGCCTTGGTGTGACGAACGACGCCATTGCCGATGCCTGCCAGGCTCTGGTAGGCCCCACAGCGCACAGCCGCCTGCTGGTGATCTCAGGCATCCCCACTCATCTAGATGAAGGCATTGTCAGAGGTGCTATCCGCAAGGCCTGCAATGCCCATGGCGGGGTCTTCAAAGATGAGATCTACATTCCACTACAGGAGGAAGATCCCAAGAAGCCCAAAGACAAGGCCGAGGGTGGCGACGGCAAGGCTGACCCTGAGAAGGTCCTGGGCTTCCCCAGTGTGGACAGCCTGGATGGGAGCACGTCTAGCAGCCTGGCCCCTGCCATGAGCATTAGTGCCTCTGCATCTACCAGCCAGGCCTCCATGTGCAGCTCCCAGGGTGTGTCACAGACTGTCAGTGACCTCTCGGTAGACCCGCTGCCCGCAGGCCTTGAGCTGCCTATTCCTCCTGGTCTGCTGGAGCCACATGTGGTATCTAGCCAGGAGAGTCTGGACATTTCTCTGTGTAGCACGGGCAGCCTGGGCAGCCTGGGCAGCCTAGGGGAGCAGCTGGACAACGCAGAGATGGCCTCAGTGTCGGATGTGGGCTCCATGTACACTGTCACATCCCTGGACAACCAGCCCCTCTCAGTACGCCCCATCAAAGGCTTCGCTGTTGTGGAGGTAATGGCTCTCCACCTTGCAGCCACACAAATCCTGATCAGTCTGCATCCCCCCAAGCCTCCCAGCTTATGTCCAGTGAGATCTCTGGGCAGTAGTGTGAGGACTGTGTTGAATGCAGTGATGTCACCCGGGAATGCAGCAGTATGCTGTAGAGGGTAACTTTTGGTGGGGGGGGGCTCCTGCATCTGCCCTCCAACTCTGCCTGCTTGCTGTTTCTACAAGGCCTGGAGAGATTTTGGCACTGCCACTGGCAGGAGGGATCTGCACTGACCATGTGAACCCGTCACACACTCAGCGCAGGGGTTCCAAGTTCTAGGCAGTACACAAGAGACAGGCTGCACATGAAGCCTCCATGTTTAGAAATCTTCACATCCAGGGTCAGTGTGGTGGTGCCTACATGGCTGCAGTTGCAGCACTTGGAAGGCTTAGCATTGCCATGAGTTCAAGATCAGCCTGGGCTACATATTGAGTTCAGAGCCAGTCCAAACTATATACTGTGAGACATTGCTTCAAAAAAAGCACAAGCTGGGGCCTGGGCTGTCACCCAGTGGTAAAGTATGTGCTTGGTGTCCACAAGGTCTTGGGGTTACAGCCTCAGCATGTGGGTGCACGTACATATGCATACACTCAAAAGTAATTTGCCAGGGCCAGGGATATAGCTCGTTAGATACATAGAACACCAGCAAGAGAACGTGCATTGCTCTCCTAGTGCAAAGCCACAGTCCTGGCCAGGTATAGCAAAAAAGACCAGAGTCACCCTTGTTGGCCCACCTGAGGGTTTCCCAGGAAAGGGAGCTCAGGGGGGCTGGCAGCTTTCCAGGGAAGGTGGAAGGAAGCTGCAGCATGCAGAGGGACCCTGTTCAAATGTCACCCATTTCTTTTTTCACACAGATAAGATCCCGAGCCAAAATTGAGAAAATCAGAGCAAGTTTATTTAACAATAATGATTTGATTGGCTTGTCAAGTTTGGATGGTGAAGACGAACTAATGGAGATGTCAACGGAAGAGATTCTAACTGTATCTGTAGTGAATCAGAGTTTGTTTGATACACAAGGGAGCCCAGGGCTAGAAGATTATTTCAATGATAAGTCAATTAAAGGTTTGGACTTTTTTTTTTTTTATTAATAATAGATCCATCAAGAACAGTTTTAGTAAAAACATAAAAAGTTTTAGGTTTACAGAAAAAAATTGAGTGACCCCCTCCCCCATCTGAACACCTTGCATGGAAGAGGCTTCTGCAGCCAGCCCTGGGAGCTGCAGAGTTTGGGGTACATTTGAGAGTGAGCAGGGGTGGCCTACTAGGAGGCTATCCCTGTGCTGTGGAGGTCACACTCACCCCTGTCCTGGGCAGAGCAGCCACAGCCTAGGTCAGCCACGGCAGCCTAGCCCACAGGCTGTACCCTCACCTGCTCCCACTCCACAGACTTGCAGGTGGCTCCTCACCTTCTGTGTCTCGACAGGCTGCACTTGCTGTGTGTGTTGGTTTGGTTTTATCCTGCGCAGCTGCGAAGTACTAGGACATTGCTGATAGTTGTATGGTCCTGGCTTACAGCCAGTGCTTGCTTCACCCTGTTCAGTGATTGTCAGTGAAGAACAGGCCCAGGGCCAACCAGATAGCTCAGCAGACTAAAGCTCCTGCTTAGGCAGAGCACAGCAACTGGGGTTCAATCCCCAGCATGCCATGCTGGCTCCGCATCTGGTTGAGATGATGATTGAGACTGGGCATGGTGGCATGTGCCTGTAATCCCAGCACTTGAGAGGCTGAAAACAGGAGAATCACTACAAGTCTGATCTATAGAGTGAGACCCTGTAGACCCCTGTATTTTTTTTAAAACACATTAAAAAAAAAATGATCAGGCCCAGCTTCTTCCTGTGGTCCCATTCCCATCCCTCAGTTATTCTGGCTGCTGTTTTTGTGAGGTGATCCCTGTCTGGGTCCCCACATCTGTCCATCTATGAATAGGGCTTGACAGACCCCCACAAAACTGAATCAAGCTGCAGACTCCCACTTACAGCCAACCACTCACCTCCACTTCAGAAATGGTAGGGGTTTCTCTTTTTTTTTTTTTTTTTTGTCTTTTTGAGACAGGGTCTCACTGTGCAGTCCAGGCTGGCCTTAAGCTCACTTTGTAGCTCAGGCTGGTCTTGAACTCACAACAATCCTCCTGCCTCAGCCTCCCTAGTGCTGGGATTACAGGCATGCGCCACCACGCCCGGCTTAGGGGTTTCTCTTTGTAGTCAGCTGCAGTTCTTTATGTCATGACTTTGTTACATATCAGCCTTTCTCAAAATGAGTAATCCCTGTCCTCTCTAAATTTTTAATGTTTCTTGAAATTTC
Organism: Ctenomys sociabilis; assembly: GCA_004027165.1. Lineage (NCBI taxonomy): Eukaryota > Metazoa > Chordata > Mammalia > Rodentia > Ctenomyidae > Ctenomys > Ctenomys sociabilis. The sequence goes on from PVKA01006461.1 coordinate 47,764, forward strand.
AGAGTTTTTGTTTTATTTTCTAAGTACAAAAATAGAATGGTTTGGTTTGGGTTTTTTCGTTTTCTTTTTTGTTTTTGTTTTTGTTTTATATTTCAGGGTCCCATTATGTAGTTCAGGCTGGCAGCAATCCTGCCTCAGCCTCCTGAGTTCTGGGATTGTAGGTGTGTGCTACCATGCCCAGCTCAGGTTTTGTTGTTTCAAATTATTATCCTTAGTCATGAAATTTGGAAATGTTCCCTCAGCATTGGGAGCAGGAAAAGTAAATTAGGTCTTGGGTACAGAAGAAGATGGGTCCCAGAAACCTGTCATTAAGATAAATAATATTTTGGGAAACTGGGTGTGGTGACAGTAAAGCTCATGCCTCATCTTTTAAAACTGATTATTGTTGAAGATACAGTTCCGGCTTTCTCTTCAAAAGTAACCATACTTGCTGGCTGGCTGTCCCTTTATTCTTTTGGGAGATATGCCACATTTATGTTTAAGACAAGATGGGCTAACTTGCTGTCGTCAGGATCTGAGTGCAGTGGCTCGGACAAGCGAGGCTTGATCTCTTGCATGTTAAAGAGCCCTGGAAGGGTACAGCAGCGCCCTTCCAGGGTGCTCACCTCTAGGAAGCCAGCCTGGATTGCTGCCAGCCTGGGCTACATAGAAAGTTCAAGGCCGGCCTGAACTACATATTGGGACCTTGAAATATAAAAAACAAAAAACAAGTGCATAGGATGGCTGCTTGGCCCAGAGCTTGCTCCTGGCCAACAAGGAGACTATGCTCACGAGCTGTACTTTAGGTGGAGGAAGGCTAGATATGTCACTAAGGCCCAGGCGCCCACTGAAGGGAAATGGCCAGCATGTCACCACCACTGAAGGTTCACCATCCACTTGCAAAAGTGAATGGTTGCCGGCCAGCCCTGGTGGTGCGTGCCCAGCCTGGTATTAGGGACGCTCAAGCGGGAGGATCAGTGAGCGCCAGGCAATGTGAATTATATAGGAAGACCTGGGCCCCCAGAATAGGTTTCTGAAAAGTAAACAAAAGCCAAGTGCTTGCTGAATGTGCCCTGACGTACCATGTTCATGGCAGGATTGTTTTGCCCACCTTGTGTTCTCTAACAGGAGAGAAGCTGGTGCCTGGCGCCAGGGAAGTCCTGACAGAGATATTTAAGAGCTGCGCCCACTCAGAGCAGACACTGAGCCTGACACCTGCAAAGCCCATCAGGGTTTCTGACATATACCTTAGCAAGGAGCAGATCAACTCCCAGACTCCAGGCAACCTCCTCCACCTCTTCTTCACCAACGTCCGGCCTCCAAAGAAGGTGCTGGAGGACCAGCTAACGCAGGTAGCCGCCCTGTTCCTGCCATGGTAGTGCTGGGCCTTGGGAGTCCTTGGGGCTAAGTCTGAGAACCCTCCCCACCTGTACCCCCAGATCCTCAGGAAATATGGTGTCCCAAAGCCCAAGTGTGACAAGAGCAAGTACAGCAAGGCTGGGAAGGAGCAGCACCCCGTGAAGGTGGTGAGCACCAAGCGACCCATCACCAAGCCGCCAGCGAAGGACAAAGCCGTGCTCAACAGCGTCAGGTGCACCCGCTAGAGCTCGGGAACACGTGCCATCTGGGGGCAGAGGCAGGTGGCCTCGGAGCAGCATGGAGACCTGGACACCAGGCAGCCCAGCTGTCTTCTGCTCTGCTGTCCCCTCACTCCTGTGCCTTGTCCGCTGCTAGTCAGCACCTCCGCACCCACAGTGTAGTAGAGTCCACACTCTCTGGGTGCTGATGCAAACCTCTGCATTCAGAAAGCATCTCAGAAAGAGCTTTTCTGAAATCGTACTCTTCTAGCCTCACAAATAATGCCTTGTAGAAAGATTACAAAATGTATATGTGCATATAGGACAAGATTAATGTGGGTTGGGGTGTACATAGCTCAGGGCTAGAGCCTGTGCTTAACATGATAAGGCCCTGGGTTCCATCCCTGGCACCCCAAAATATTCCCACATAGAACCACCACTTGTTCTATGTCCCCACATAGAACAGCCACTTGGAACATTTAGTATGTAAACTTTCATTTATGAACATTGTGTGAAACAATGAAAAGCTCCCAAACATGTGCAGTGACAAGCCATCTCTGCTCTCTAGATACAGGGTCTCACTACATAGCTCAGACTATAGTGATCCTCTTATTTTCAGCCTCCCCATCACTGGGATTATAGGTGTAGACCACCACACCTGGTCTTGGTGGCCAGTTCAGCATGCCTGAGCACGGGTCTGGTGTAGCATGTGGTGCCAGGGATAGAACCCTGATCCTTGTGCTTGCCTAAGCAGGCACTTAGTCCACTGAGCTATCTTGCCAGCCCTTCCATCCATCCTTTTCTTAAAGGATGCCACTTTCTGTGAATACATGAGCACAGGTACACTGTACAGTGCCCAAGCCTAGCTGTTCCTGTTTCACAGGAGATCACTCCAGATCAGCATAAAAACAATGTCCCCATCCATTTTTCTAGTAGCTGTTCTATTGCAAGTACAGATCTATGGATATATTTAATAGAATTTTTAAACAGATTTATGGTCACAAATCCTCATAGTTGAAACATAGCAAGTCTGACCCAGTAGAGTACCCAGAGGAATTGAGTGGATGGCCAGGGCAGTAGCTGTCCTTTTCTTTGGTCATTATGTAGAAAGGGTGCTTTGCAGCCAATATGCACCCTGCCATAAAGCACTGCAGAGCTCTTGAAATATGGCGAGGGTAGTCAAGAAACTGAACTTGTGATCTTATTTAATTTTAGTATATTTATCCATAAGTAGCAACATCTGACTAGAGGCCCTAAAACATATAGGAAGAATGAAATGTCTTAAGATTTGTCACATTGCCAGGCATGGTGGCACACACCTGTAATCCCAGCACTCAGGAGGCTGAGGCAGGAGGATTGCTATAAGTTTGTGGCCAATCTGAACTACAGAGTAAGACCTTGTCTCGAACAAAAACAAACAAAACAGGTTTGTCACATCATAGCCAGTTGTAATGACACACACCTATAACTCCAGCAATCTGGAAGCTGAGGCAGCAGGATCACCATTAGTTCAAGAGCTACATGAAAAGAGGTCACAGCTGGCCTCAACTGGATAGAAGATCCTATCTCAAAAAACAAAACATAAACCAAATATTGGCACATCTTCCAAATTGATAGCACTGTGTCTGTCCCGCAGGGCACTCTCCTTGCTCTTCTGGCAGCCTTGTGACCCTGTACCTCTGTTGGTGAGCCACAGGTGTTAGCTAATGCCTGCCTATTGAGGTTCTGCATTCCTCTCAGGACCATGCAGCTTCTAATTTCAGTGCTTTGGCCTATAGCAGGACTGCATTAAGTGAGAAGAAGCCCACTGTGAAGCCAAAGTCACCAGAAAAAGGTAAACCAGAGGAAAAGGACCCAGAAAAGTCACCCACCAAAAAGCAAGAAGGTAATTGAGCTGCTTGGTCTTGATGTGGGTACAGAGCTGCCCTCTCCGAAGCCTCAGACGCTCTGGCTCTCCTGCCCTGGGACAGCCCCACTGTGGCTGCAGGCATCGTGGGCCCCATGTTGAGCCAGGCAGCAGCTCCAGAGGTGCTGGAAGATAGTCCTGGCTACTGCCAGAGATACCCTCTTAGGTGGACACTAGCCTGAAGAGGTAGAAATGGTACTCTGGGAGTGCTGCACTCTTAGACGAGGAGTAGGCGGCTGGTCGGATTTAGCAGTGCTGGGGGCGTAGCCCACCATCTCCTGCAGCCCAGGCTAGAAGAAAGCTGTGCCCATCATCCGGAAAGTGGCTTTTCATCCATCATTTCTGGACTTAGCAGCAAGAAAGAAGGTGTGGTCCACCGCAGAGACAGGCTGACCACAATGGGCAGCCCTATCTCACAGCTCATATGTGTGCTGAGCATGATGGGAAAGCAGTCCCGGGGGTACAGGAGGCAGAAAGAGAACATGTGGGTGGTGAGGCACACTGGGGGTACACATGCTGTGCGGTTCTCCCCCAGCTCCTGATGCTTTGTATATACTTCCCTTCCTTCAGTCCCTGAGGAAAAATACCTGACCCTGGAAGGATTTCACAAATTTGTTATCGACCGAGCCAAGCAAGACATCCGGAGTGTCTGGAGGGCCATTTTGTCCTGTGGTTATGATCTGCATTTTGAAAGGTAAGAGTGTTGCTGTCTCCCTGCAGGATCTCCCAGCAGACATGCCCTCCGCTCAGTGCTCTTCCCTGACATTCAGATTTGTTTGGTGATTTTTCTGACTCATTTGAGAAAAGCCCTGTTCTTTTCCTCTGCTTCCCAGAGTGAGAGCTGCGCTAGGCATCCAGGGGGCCACCACAGCAGCACGTGTGCTGTCCTCGCACTGGTCTGGAGGCAGCAAGGCCAAGGTGCAGGCACAGCGCAGGCTGCTTCCTGGGGCCTCTCCTCCTGCTCCCAGGCGGCGTCTACTGTGTCCCAGGGTAGGGCTTCATTTTCCCTCCTCGCTCTGGGCTCTGTCACCAAATGCGGTCACACAGGGGTCAGGGCTGCACCTCCAAACCTTGCAGGGCAGGGGCACGATTCAATCTCTAAAAGGTGACTTCTTGCCCCTCACCGCCTTCGAGGGGGTCCCAAGCAGACATGGGCATGAAGAACAAAGAAATTACCTGCCTGCAGCTTCTCACACAGATCTCCTCACACTTCCCCCGGCCCGGAGAGGCACTGCTCAAGGCAGGCTTTGATTCAGAATAGAAAAATAATTGCTTGGCATCAGCATTTTGTACCTTTGTTGAAGGCCACTACCCCTAGGTGGGTCTTGACATCACATTGGCAAGGACTAGTTTTCTAGAACTCAGTAAGGGTTTTGTTGAAAAGGAGTCACTGTGGCCTGACTGCTTAGGTGGGAGCCAAGGCCTATGAGGAGGAGAGGCTGTTGCCGCACACCTCATCCTGAGGTAGCACCTCTTGGATGAGGGCATCAGGCACCGGGACCTGGGACAGCCATGGGCTCTGAGCTGGACATGCTCAGGTACCTGCCCACCTCCTGAGTAAGCAGCTTATTGGTTATAGGAAAAAGACTCGTGCAGGCCAGTGGGGTCATATGGTACACAGACACACACAGTGTGTTCCACACACGACTGTGTAATGCCATTCTTCTGGAGATGAAGCTTTCTGTTGTATCTGAGGTAGCAGACACTACCTGCCCATCCCTCGTCACCAACACTGCACAGCTTTGCCCTCAGGCCCCATGGCTGAGGGGAGCGAGACCATTTGGAGATGCCAAGGGGTGACCCCACAGCTGTGCCTGTCATTCTGAAACCGTGGTCCTCCTGCAAGGCCCTCAAGGGCACACCTCAGCCCCTCCTGCCTATCAGCTCCGCAGGGAAGTGCTGGAGGAAGCTGCTGGGCCACGGTACCTGTGTCTGGGAGCCATGTGCAGCCACAGGCTGGGAACTGCATGAACTTGGAGTTCTTGTGACACTGTGGTGGGGCTGATGTCACCGTGAGGTTATTTTAAGAGTAAAGAAACCCAGGCTCAGACTGTATGGCCTCAGTTCCCCTGGCCCCAGCCCCCTTCATACTGAGGAGGGAGGCACATGTACCTTATACCCAGTGTGCTTCACACACACACACACACACACACACACACACACTGTTTCTTCATGATCTTTCAAAAGCAGTTAGCCTGAAAGTGCCAAGGGCTGAGCACTGCTCTGGGAGAAGCTATTGTCATACCTCCTGGCCTATCCCTCTCTGCCCCAGGTGTGCCTGCATTGATGTCCGACATGCACAGAAGGCATCCAGGAAGTGGACCCTGGAAATGGACGTAGCGCTTGTGCAGTACATCAACCGGCTGTGCCGCCACCTTGCCATCACCCCAGCGCGGTTGCACCCACACGAGGTGTATCTGGACCCCGTCGATGCTGCCGACCCCAGGGTGGCCTGTCTGTCCAGTACGTGCTTCCCAGCAGCTGTCCACAGCCCATGGAGCCGTGATGAGCAGTGTTTAGAAGGGCCAGGTGCTACCCTGTGCTGCCCAGTGCATGAGGAGGAGGGTGCTGCAGCTGGGGCCAGCTTAGCTCAGCCTTGTTGTATGCTCATTACAGCAAAGCCCAGCCACAGCCATAGAAGCAGGTTAGGAGGGCTGTGCAGGCACTACCACGTCCACCCCAGCCTCGAGCCCTGTACTGAGGCCAGGTGCTGTGGGAGCAAGAGAGGACAGACACCTGATGGCCTGTGGCCAAGGTGGGGAGTAGCACATCTTTATTAAAAGTTAGGCATGACACAAAAATTTTAACATACCCCACACACTCCTAGCTTAACTCAGAAAGTCAACCCTGTCAGAGCCTTTGAAAAGTGGCCCTGTGTGGGGACATCACGAGCCCAGATGTTCTGGATTCTGAGGACATGGAGGTGGCAGGGAGTTGTCCCTGACTTCTGTGTGTCATGATGTGAAGATGAGCGGTGAGAGGCAGGGTCCTGGTTTGATCTGTGTCCCTGTGAGGGACACTGGGTATAAGATACAGAGCTGTGGCTGCTGCAGCTTCCTGTGGCTACAGAATAAAGAGCATGTAGGGCTGGGGATGCAGCTCAGTGGTGGAGCAGTTGCTTGGCGTGTCCAAGGCTCTGTGGGCCCTCCTCAGCTCCGAAGGTGGTGGTGGTGGTGGTAGGACACAGCCCACAGGCCTAGCATGGTGAGCAAAGGCCAGAGCGTTGGCTCCTCAGAGCCTCGCTCTCCCCTTTTGCTTGGCACAGGCTCAGGCATGTTGGGAGCCCCTGCCACACTCAGTGATAAAATGTACTGTGGGAGCCCCAGGGCCCTGGAGTTGTCCTCCCTAGGGAGTAGGCCTCTGAGTTTGCCTGCAGATGAGGCTCAGCCAGGTCCACTGAGGCCTGCCTGACTTCTCCATCCCCACAGATGTTCCCATTGAGAGCCTGCGCCTGCGCTTTGCCCTGCTCCAGTCCCTCAACACCACACTGGAAACCTTCTTCCTGCCTCTGGTGGAGCTGCGGCAGACACCCATGTACACCCGCAGCATCGCAGCTCTGCTGAAGGAGGCCAAAGGTCAGTGCCTTGCCTGGCAGGAAGAGCATCAACCCCAAGAGGAGCCGATTAGAATCATGTCATTGCTGAGGAGTGGCTATACTTCCTTGTAAGGTTGTCAAGTATTTAGAAACGTAAGAGGCCAAAGCCAGGTGAGCATCTGCCCCATGGCCTGGAGGCAGCATTGCTCCCCACGGTGGCCTTTTTGGTTTCCATACTGTTGATGCATATGCAGCATCTATCTTTTCTTCTTTCAGTCAGAACTGGATATGAGTTTGGCTCTTGTGTTTGGCAGTGCTCAACCTATCTGGTGATTTCTGTGACAGCAACCGGGCCAGTGCACTTACCGTTGGATAGGGGCTGACAGATGGTCCCTCAGTCGGCTCTGCTTTCCTTTGCTCTGAACCCTAACAAGGGCAGACAGAGGGACACTGTGGCCCCTGCAGGCCCTGAGTGACTGTGGAAAGAGCAGAGGCCACATCTGCTCTCCTCATGTTCCTCTCTGCAGGGCTGATCTTTTATGACACGAAGGTGACTGTGATGAATCAAGTGCTGAACGCCACCGTGCAGAGGACAGCTGACCATGCTGCCCCTGAGATCACTTTAGACCCGCTGGAAATCGTGGGAGGTAGGGTGGTTCTGGAGAGCACAGCTCCCGAACTAGCAAGGCTCAGCTACAGGGGCTCCCTGAGACCAGTGCTGCCTGCAGAAGGGAGCCCAGGGCTGCTGGGTGGTCCCTGGCCTCATTTGTCTGCCTGCTTCTGTTGTTGTGCTGCCTCCCAGAGGGAGGAGCAGAAAACCAGGGGCCACACCTGGTGCTGAAGGGGTTCATGGCAGGGGAAGAAGAGCGTGAGGTAAGGGAGGAGCAGGGTGCACCTGTGCGCTGGCCCAGGAGCTTGGGAAACTGAGACCTGGAGGGAAGAGAAGCATGCTGGACCTGCCAGCAGAGAAAGGACAGAGCTGACCTGCACCTCCCACTTCAGGGGAAATCAGAGCTTCTGAAAACTCCTACTTCTGCCAGGCTGCCCGGCAGCTGGCCTCTGTGCCATCCTCCCAGCTCTGCGTCAAGTTGGCCAGTGGCGGAGACCCCACCTACGCCTTCAACATCCGCTTCACCGGGGAAGAGGTGCATGGCACCAGTAAGTGGCACTGCTGGTGGGAAGGCGCCCTGCCACTTCTGTGGCCCTGGTGTCAAGAGGAAGGCCCTTCTTGGTCACCTGCTTAGCAGTAGCCAGCTCTGTGACTGGGATGTCCAGACCAACACTACCCACTCTCCCCATCCCTACAGTGCCTGCACTGGGCTGGGGACTGTCCCCTGCCCAGAGCCTGTGTGCCCCAGACAAGGACAGCACCTGTGCCATAAGGGCTGAGAACAACTGGGCAGTGTCCTTGGTGCCACTTGGACACATTTGGCACAGATCCATAAGCACTGTCCTCACACTTTGTCCTGCCTTTTGGGTAATGTTGCCAGTGGCAGCTTCCCATGTGGGACAAAGCTCCTGGACAGATGCAGCTTTGGTGACCCCAGCTGAGTCCCTCAGGACACACAGACACCCTGGACCTGGGCCCCACAGCTGTGCTGCTCAAAGCACCAAAGGCTCAGACTGAGCCATGGACCAGCTTGGCCTTCCTGGCCTTGGCAATGACAGAACAGCTCACAGGAGGCTGGGGGGCAGTGACAGAGGAGGGCTTTGCAGAAAAGCCAAAGACTTCCTGTGCGGCCGCAGAGGGGTCAAGACCAACTGGCACCCACAAGGAGAGGTTCCCTCTGGGACCAGCGTTGGCACCAGTGTCTTTGAGTCCTCAGTGTGACCTACAAGGCTCCATTTCTGATATTTGAGAGACAGTAGCTAAGTCAGATTCAGTGACAGCCTGAATGGAGTGCTGTTCCTTGGGTCACCCAGGTAGTCAGTGGCTGGGCACAGCTTAACCTCGGGTCCCTTTGTCCTGGGCAAATTGGTAAACCAGTCCCTGAGGCCAGAAGGGGAGGAATGTCCACTGCAGCTGTTCCAGTGCCAGCTTGTCCATCTGTCCTGCAGGTGGCTCGTTCCGCCACTTCCTATGGCAGGTGTGCAAAGAGCTGCAGAGCTCCTCACTGTCACTGCTGCTGCTGTGCCCTAGCTCAGCCGTCAGTAAGAACAAGGTAAGCGAGAGTCCTAACAGAGCAGGTGCAGCCCAGGTGTGTCCCTCCCACTGGCCACAGCCCGGCCCCACATTCACAACCACCCTGGCTCCACTTGCAGGGCAAGTACATCCTGACACCCAGCCCCATCACCTATGGGGAGGAGCAGCTACTGCACTTCCTGGGCCAACTGCTGGGCATTGCCATCCGGGCGGACGTCCCTCTGCCTCTGGACCTCCTGCCCTGCTTCTGGAAGACGCTGGTGGGGGAGCCTCTCGACCCCGACCAGGACCTGCAGGAGGCAGACATTCTCACCTATAACTATGTCAAGAAATTTGAGAGTGTAAGTGAAGCCCTGACTTTCTTGGCCCATGTGTGCAAGGAGCACTGTCAGGCCCTTGGGGAAGGCTAGTCTCATGGAGACAAAGGCCCCTGACAACTCTCTGCTGACAGAAGCTGACTGAGGTAGTAGGAAAAGCCCCAAGGACACCATGCAGGGCCCCTGAGGAAGTGGAGTGCAGTTGCCACAGGCAAAGTGGCTCTGTTGGCAGACCCCAAGGCATGGCTGTCAGGGGTGGCCAGGAGACCCTGGGAAGAGTTCTTCCCTGCCCTGTGCACACTGGGATACAGAGTCAGGCCAGTGCCTCCTAAAAGAGGAGGCAGTCAGTGCCCAGGGTGTGGCCCCACAGGAGCAGACCTGGGCCTGCTAATGCAGGAAGCCTCTAGACAGCTTCCCAGGGCCAGCCTCCCACCAAAGACAACAGTGATGTGGCTGGCCCGAACCTTCACCCCTGGCTGGAAGCACAGCCACCATGCCCACTGTAGGTCCCAGGTCTGCCCAACTCAGAGCCTGATCCTTTGAGCAACCCACGCTGTCCTTGGTCATGAGAATGAATTGTCCCACAGCGGATTGCAGGTACCCTGTAAGGTCCTGTGGTCCTGTAAGCCCACCTGCACAAGGCCTTGGGTGAAAGAGGCATGGGTTGATTCTGCTGGGCCACTGAGGCACCACATGGCCAGGAGGGTAAGAGTGTGTCAGAGCCAATCTCAGGTGTTGGCCTGCCCCCGTGGAGAGAGGAGGAGCCTCCCCACTCCAGGGGTGGCAGCAGGGGCCAGGGACCAACCAGTCTTGCTGGTGTAAGACATCATCCAGGCTCTGATGGACTGGGGCAGCAAGGCCATAGAGGATGTGCATAGAGGTGGGTGCTGCCACCAGGAAGGCTGCTGCTGAGGATGGGGACAGTGCTGGGCCTCACTCGCCTGCCACCATTCTGTCTTATAGGCTCGCTGTCCTTTGAGCCTCATCCTGCCATCTCCCCAGCAGCCCAGTACACACAGCCTTATTCTGATGTGCTGGGTAGAAGAAGGGAGCAGCCTGTACAGCTCCCATAAGGATTAATCAAGAGCTTTTGACAGCAAGTGACAGAATCCCACTTAACAGCATCATAGGGGCCAGGGAGATGGTTGAGTGGAATAAGCACTTCCCTGGCAACCGCAAAGGCCTGAGTTCAATCCCTGGTTCTGCAAAAAAAAAAAAAAAAAAAAAAATTAGAAAAATAATGATGTGTACCTGTAACCACAGACACTCTGGATGGTGAGGCACGACTGTCTCTATTTCAAAGCCCGCCTGAGCTACATAGTAAGTTCAAGGCTAGTCTGGATTATGTAGATACCCTGTCTCAAAAAACAAAACAAAATTTACTCTTAAAGCATAAAACATAGATACAAGTTTGGCCTTTAGCAGGGCTGAATGCAGGTGCTCAAAACTCAGCCTCTGAGGCTGGGGAGGTCACTTGGCAGTCTAAGCACCTGCCTGGCAAGCTCAAGGACCCAAGTTCAATCCCCAGTACTGTATGCCATGCCAGCCTGGGAACCTCAAGCACACTGTGCCAGCCACCAAAACCAGGCATGGTGGCACACATATGTAATCCCAGCACTGGGGAGGCTTGAGACAGGAGGATTACTATGAGTCTGAGCTGTATAATAAGACCCTGCACCACATACATACATACATACATACGTACATACATACATACACACACATATTCAGCCTCTGGCCAAGCACCCCTAGAGCACAGGGCCCTCTGTGATCAAGTCCCTATCAGTGAAGGGACTCCGGCTTCTGAACTAAAAAGGGACAGCCCTGGAATTCTGGTGAAATTAGCCTAGCGTTGGTCCCTCCTGGACTGATAGAGGCTTGAGCCACCAGGCTCGTGTCTTGTGCCAAGGTATGACAGGGTGTGCTTGCCCACACTGCCTGGTGTTTGCACAGTGGTCCCAGATCCACATCACAGGCCTCTGCCCCTGTCCCACAGATCAACGATGAGACCGAGCTGGAGGCCCTGTGTGCTGAAATTGCCTCCCAGCACCTGGCCATTGAGAGCCCTGAGGGCCCCAACAAGCCCTGCTGTAGGTTCACCTACCTGACCATGACAGGCGAGGAGGTGGAGCTGTGCAGCCGCGGCCGACACATCCCTGTAGCGTGAGTGTGCAGGGCAGCAGGAAGGACCAGTGACATTTGGGGGAGGGGAAGGACGTTTGCAGCTGGGGAGGAGGGGAGGTAGTCTGCGGCCACCAGGTCCACTTCATGTCCCTTCCCCGACCCTACCCTGGCAGATGGGAAAACAAGGACATCTACGCAGCAGCGATCCGAAGCCTGCGGATGCGAGAGCTACAGAACACAGAGTGCGTGACCGCCGTGCGGGCTGGCCTAGGCTCCATCATTCCCCTGCAGCTGCTCACCATGCTCAGCCCACTGGAGATGGAGCTGCGCACCTGTGGTCTCCCGTACATCAACCTCGAGTTCCTAAAGGTAGGCGGCCACCCGGTCACCACAAGCCCTGAGAGCCAGCAGTCTGGCTCAGCAGTGTCTTCTCCCCAGACCTGGGCATTGCTGCCTTGGGCATGTGGCCCACAGGTCATCTTACGTAGCCTCTCCTTCCAGGCCCACACCATGTACCAGGTTGGGCTCATGGAGACAGACCAGCACATCGAGTTCTTCTGGGGCGCCCTGGAGACCTTCACCCAGGAGGAGCTGTGCAAATTTATCAAGTTTGCCTGCAACCAGGAGCGCATCCCCTTCACCTGCCCCTGCAAAGATGGGGGCCCGGACACAGCCCATGTGCCCCCGTACCCCATGAAGATCGCGCCCCCAGACGGCACAGCAGGTACTGCCCTCTTCCAGGCCCCACAAGAGGGAGAACAAAGAATAGGAACTGCTCAGCAAACCCAGTACACGAGGGGTCAGGCTGGGAGGGGCGGGGGCCATGGCAGCCCAGGCCTGAAGTCACTTATCTGCCAATGTGGTAAGAGGAGCTGAAAGTGTGTAACATTTTAACCCATTGACGGTACCAAGAATTGAAAGCAGAGCCACATCCTCAGGCTTTAGTTGCCTGTCTTTAAATGCAAAAAAAAAAAAAGGATTTTTAAAAACTCCCATTTTGCTTTAAAAATAAACTGCGGCGCAGCCCCTCACATGCCTGCTCTGTTGTGCAGGTTCCCCAGACTCACGCTACATCCGCGTGGAAACCTGCATGTTCATGATCAAGCTGCCGCAGTACTCCTCCCTGGAGATTATGCTGGAGAGACTGCGCTGCGCCATTCACTACCGCGAGGACCCCCTCAGTGGCTGACAGAGAGCTCGAGAGCAAGGCTGTCACCGAGGTACCCGTTCTGCTGGCCTGCAAAGCTGGCCACCTCCAGCTGTCCCTCAAGTACTGAGGGAGGAGTCAGCACATTCTGCTTTTCCGAACTTTGTCCGCGTCCCAGGGCCTCCTGGAAGATTTACACCCTTTTGTATTTGTACGTTTTGTGATGGGTTGGTTCTTTTGCTGCCTGTTCGTGGTATATTTGTAGGATAGTTCTGTTCCCAGTTTGTCTCATTTGATCTTCCCGGATAGTGTCCCTCATGGGTACCAGATTCTGACGCCATAAGGCCCAGCTGGTTCCTCGCAGAACCACCTAGCAGGGAGGTGGCAGGAAGGTGACCGTGGCCATACCAAGCTGGCCCTGCCTTCCTGGCGAACTGACGTAGCTCCTCCCACCTGTAGTGGCTGGGCCAGGACATGCAGGGAGCTTTCAGTGTCCACCTCCCTGAGACTTGTCCCATCCTGTGCCCACAGGGCTACCCTGCCCCTGGCTGCAGTTAGCAGCCCTTCTGCTGCCTGCATCCTCTTCGCTCCTGGTCTAAGTATCCATAAGGACCTTCTTGGCCTTAGTCCATGGACAGCCTGGTTGTCTCCCCAGTGACAAGGGACAGAGCTCAGGTGCCACTTTCTCTGGAGCTGGCAGGGGGCAGCACAGGACCTGAGCCCACCCATTACTGTGCGCCGCACAGCCTCCCACACTGCGGGTAGAGGGGGTTTCGTGCCCATATAACAAGATGATTGGGACGCTCTGCTCCGTGACTCAGCCCGTCTATGGAGACCCCACAGTCCCTCGGCCCCACACCTGCCCCCACCCTCATACTCCCAGTTACATGTGTGCCAGGGCTGAGCCACCTCCAGGTTCACCCACTGCCCAGTACATTTGTGCCCCAAATGAGTCTTTGTCCAGTGGTACTTTGTTGAGCAGCACCCGCCATCCTGTTGGACATTTGCTCCAGACCTCACCAGTTCCCCGAACTGCAGCACTGTATTTATCTACACTTGTGCACACAGAAGTCCTTAGTGATGCTGTTGGAAGGCTGAGCCAGCCAAGACTCTGGCTGAGGGGGACACGCTCTCCTCTGCAGGGCTTTAGTCAGAGTGACTAGCCATCTCCTGAGGACCACTGCAGGAGATTGCCTGGCCTGAGGGCGAGATGAGCCTAAGGTTAATAGGCACCATCAGTTGCACGGTACAGGAGTCACCTACAGGGGAGTGCCACAAGCAGGTCCCCTACTCGGAAAGGAAGACGGTCACCGCTGCTTCCTTGGGGGCCACAGCCCCCTTGAACGAGGGTCACATCAGGATTGTGTTTCTGAAAACAAGGATCCTCTGATTTCTTTTGTGCATAATGAAAGAGCCCTTGAATTTACTAGAAGTGATTTTCCTCCCCATAACATTAAATATGTAAGTTCCTGGCACCTTTCATCCTGTGAATGGACTTGGAATTCTGCCAGTCACCTCCCCGAGGAGTTCAGGAAGCTTCGGTGGGCCATCGTGTGATAGCGACAGCTGTATGACATGGGATCTGCTGCTAGCTCAGCTGCTTCTCCCAGAGAGCAGAGGTCCAGATGGATCCAAACCTTAGCCCTAAAAAAATTTGTGCTGTAAAGTTACTTGATGTATATTTATTATAATTATTTATGGTTGCATTTAACTGACTTTTCATTCAATCTGATGCTATTTACACTGTGCTGTGTAAAGGAAGCTCACTACAGGACAAAAGTCACACCAATAAATACCCTTCATCTAATTCCTACTGACCCTAAGAGTGTGTGATCATCTACTCTAGCTGAGCAAGTCCAAGGCTGACCCTGGATGGCTCCAATTCTTGAGCACCCCTGAGTGGCTGGGAATTAAACTATTTCTAATTATCACAATTTGTACTTGATGTGGTTCTTGTGCCCATCCCCAAGCTCACCCTCCAGCCCTCAAAAGCAGCAGGCATTGCCCTCTTGTAAGGTGGCCTCCCACCCTCAGGGAACTGTAGTCTACACTGGGAAAACCACCTCAGCTCTCCCAGGCCTGCTGCGGTCAGTGGCGATCCTGCCACCACCACCACCACCTCATTCTCTCCAATGCACCCTCACGCTATAAAGGCCGAGGTGTTCTGAACGTCTGCTGTATGTCTTCCTGCCAGCTGCTCAGGAGCTGGCAGCAAGTGACACAGCAGCATAAAGCCCATGGCTCAGCCTCAAGCAGTCAGGAGAGGCCTGCACTCTTGCCATGGAGCAAGGGCTCCCCCATTTCCTTAGGGTCTCTCAAAAAGCATGCCCAGGACTGCAGTATGCTGACCACCAATGGGAGACCCACATACTGTCACTGTCCACGACATCATTCCCAACACTAGCCACCACCCTACCCCTAGTACAAACTCCAAAGAAACATCTGCCAGAACACAGGACAAGGGAGCACAGGTAGTCAGTGCAAGGCCTGGACACTGGCTGAAGGCCTGGCCACAGCTCAAGCCTCAAAGCACCCCATGGAACACAGTACCAAGGGACAAACTACCACTAAGACGTGGGAGTAATGGCAGAAGCAGGAAGGCTGTGCTGATCGGGGTGAGTGACAGGTGCTATGCCAAGCCGTATCCTTCCATGCAAGAGTTACTCTGCATATGGTTTGTTAAACCACATCACAAGGAACTCAAACATGATCCATCCTTAAGGAACCAAATATGTAATTTCACTCCACAATTTTTGAATGAAGACTGCTCAAAGGGAAAAGAAAAAAAAAAAAAAAAAAAAATGCAAGCCAGCATTCCTGGAGGCTGAGGCAGGAGGGTCAGAAGTCTGAGCCTAATAGGAAATTTACAAATTAGTGTGACCCTGTCCCATTTGCCTGGAAATGTAGTTCAGTGCAAAGGCCCTGGGTTCAATCCCCAGTAGCACTAATAATTTAGCCAGCATACAATAGGAGGCAAGGTTATTTGCACTCTTTAAATAAGGTCTAAAGGGGAGAATTTGAGGCCCCATGTGCCAAAAAAACAAGGAATAGAAGTTCACATCAGAAATTATCAAAACTAAAGATCAGAACTGATGTTGTGACCAGAGACTTAAGCACTTGCCTGGCAAGTCCAAAGAGCCACAGTGGGTGTCTGCAGCACAGACTCCCTGGACACAGACAGTGCAGAGGGAAGATACCCAAAACACAACCACAGAAGTACAAGAAGTATTAACCAGGAATGACAATACATACCTGCAACTGCAGCACTCCAGAAGGCTTGAGGCATGAGGGTCACAAATGGGCAATGTGATGACTTCGCTTTCTCAAAAATATAAAAAGGGCTGGGGACATAGCTCGGTGCAAGGGCCCCAAGTCCAACCCCCACCACAAAAACCAAACAGAAACACAAACCCTCCCACCACAGCAGGCACAGGAAGTAGGGAAAGTCAAAGATAAAGATGGCAGATCTGTCCCAGCAGAGAAGGCAAACACGAACACAGTGGACCAACATACAGCTATTGGAAGGAAAAATGCTATCAACCTACAACCCTTAACAAAAATACCTTTCAAATAGTGCAGGAGAGGAGAGGCAGATGTGCCCAGACAACCTTGTGCTTGGGGTCTGGTTAGCAGGTACTGAAAGAATTCTGGAAGAAGTGGCGATAGCTGCACCCTGATGAGTAACGTAGTTAGTGCTGCTATAGTCAAAACTTGTTTTTTGAGACAGGGTCTCACTATGCATGCAGTTCAGGCTGGCCTTAAACTCACTTTGTAGCTCAGGTTGGTCTCGAACTCAACAATCCTGCCTCAGCCTCCCGAGTGCTGGGATTACAGGCATGCGCCACCACACCCGGCTAAAACTTGTTTTTTGAGACAGGCTCTCACCATGCAGTTCAGGCTGGTCTTGAGCTCAATTTGTAGCCCAGGCTGGTCTCAAACTTGAAATGATCCTCTTGCCTCAGCTTCCTGACCGCTGAGATCACAGGCATGCACCACCATGCCCAGCTTGTACTCTAAAACGTTCGATTTCATGTTTTATATATTCACTCCCCCTTTTTCTTGAGACAGGGTCTTCCTACATAGTTCAAACTGGCCTTGAACTCACTATGAAGCCCAAGCTTGCTTCAAACTTGCAGCAATCCTCCTGCCTCAGCCTCCCAAGTTATTGGTACTACAGGCATACGCCACAAAGCCCAGAATCAACTTTTCAAAAGTAACAGCCATGCCAGGTATGGAAATGAGAAAAAACAGCTTAAAAACTAAAAGCAGTGATTTTGGAAATGATTTTGGGGCAAGACAAGGAACTTTTTAACACTGTAGCTATACTTGCCTGATTTTTTTTTTTGTGTGTGTAGACCTGGGGATTGAACTTGTGCTTGCCAGGGAAGCACTTATTTCGCTGAGCCATCTCCCCACCCCCAGCCTGATATATTTTAAATACTACTCTTAATAATGTATATCCAGCCAGGCATGGTAGCACATGCCTGTAATCCCACCACTCAGGAGGCTGAGGCAGGAGGATTGTTTTGAGTTCGAAACCAGCCTGAGCTACAAAGTGAGCTTAAGGCCAGCCTGAACTGCATAGTGAGACCTTGTATCAAAAAGACCAAAAAAAAAAAAAGCATATCCATTGCAAAACATTAGAAACCCCATTTTATTTTTATTTATTTTTTTTTTTTTTAAGATTTTTATTTATTTATTTTTTGGCAGAACCGGGGATTGAACTTAGGCCCTTGCACTTGCCAGGGAAGTACTTATTCCACTGAGCCATCTCGCCGGCTCCCCATAGAAACCCCATTTTACTAAAAAGCACAGGGGCTGGGGAGATGGCTCAGTGGAATAAGTGTTTCCCTGGCAAGCACAAGGGCCTGAGTTCAATCCCCAGTTCCGCCAAAAATATAAAATAAAAAGCACAAAACAAGCTAGCCCAGTGATTACCAGTTATCCAATTCAACATGGGGACAGGAGTTAAGTTTGCTTCTGGGCATGTCTCACTATACTGAAGACAGAGGTGGGTGACAGGATCTCTGGCATCTCTGGCAGATGTGGGGAAGACTGTCACCACTGCCCTGGTCCCTCCTACAAGCCCTCAGTGCTTCCCAGGCCACCACAAACCCTGCATGTCTACCTTCTGGCTGCTTCTACCTCAGTCAGGAAGGCCTCCCCAACATAAGAATAAGTGCCTCCTGATACAAGAGCAACCTCAAAACCGAAGTAACAGCCTTCCAGTCTGGAATTTCCCAGGGTGATTCTTCTCAAGAGTCCTGGCTCTGCCAAGAAGCGGGAGAAGTCTTGCTGTCCCCAGCAGGAGGCTGGCACACATGAGCTCCAATGACACACAATCCTAGATAGTGCCAGCTGTGCCCATCCACTAGCAGGACTGAGGTTCTTGAAGACTATCTCCAGTGACTGCAGCTGCACAAGCCTGTTTCTTCAAAGTCCAAATGAAACAAGGGTGCTGCGCCTTAAATGTCCTGTGCATTGCAGGCTGGAGCCACAGAGGGCCCCTGAGGAGCCCACATGCCTCCCAACCCAGGCCACTCCTGCCCATTCTGGAGACCCCCAGCAAGCTTAGAGAAGGAAGCACAAGACTTAGCTGAACTCGAAGTACAAATTTTATTTCTATTACAAGGAGGTTGATAGTAATTATAGTAAAATAAAGGGGAAAGTAGCTCTGACACTTGGTTTTCAGAGAAAGCACAGGACTGTGGCCCATTACAGCCCATCGGGCACCGGCATCCCTCTCTCTCTCCACAGAGGGCAGGGAAAACAAAGAGGCCACAATACCTACCAAGAACACAAACAGTGATGCCATACAACAAGGAAGCAGCTTCAAACACCCCCAGTCCACACATCTCTGGCCAACTCCTTTCTGGAGGCCTCTTCCGAACAGTGCCACAGGCCTGAGCACTTTCAGAGCTGTTGCACACACCAGAGGCACGGAGTCTGAAGCAGGCAGGAGCAGTAACAGAAGAGTCACCTAGACACCCACGTGGTGGCACCCACAGGGAAAACTATCACTTCACTGGTGGCTACAGATTTCCAGAACCCTCTTCTCCTCCCACCAGAACCACAGAGCACCGAGGAGCAGTGGTGATGGTATTTCAAAAGGCAGAGCCCCAGTGGGCAGAGAGGCCAGAACTTGTGTAATCACTGCTGCCTTAAGTGGCAGCTAAGGCTGAAAGTTGGCTTCCAACAGTTTCCCTGCTAACCCTCCCTCAAATCCCAAACTTTCACAACACAATCTGAAAAGACACAAAAATGGCCATAACCTAGAAAAAGTTAAAATCTGGAAAATTTGCCCTGCCTAAAGAGCCAGGGAGGGGGGCGTGATCCAGGGCAAGTGCTGCTCTGAACAGAAAGGTAGGGCCCCAGGCGAGGGGTCTCCGCAGATTCCATCACTCCTCCTCCTCCTCCTCTGCATCCCCAGCTCCCTGCTGCTTTGGGGGCTTCGCCTACAGAAGAACAAACAAGTTTTACAGGGAAATACAACAATAGCACTGCCCCCCCCCCCCCCCCCCCCCCCCCCCCCCCCCCCCCCCCACACCACCCCCCCCCCCCCCCCCCCCCCCCCCCCCGGGCCCTGAAGATGTCTAGTCAGAGCCAGCTCATCCCAACAACTCCTTGGGCTCCATAGCCCCACCATGTGTGAGCGTCATGGGCTTGGACCCAGGTTACCTTTGCAGTTCTGCCACGGTAACTGGTGGCTGCAGGGGGGACTCGGGAGCTCCTGCCACCTTCGCTCCTACCACTGAAAGAAAAGGAAGAAAACTGAGAACCTCCTGAGCAAAGGTCCAAAAACTCAGAACAATGAGGATTAACCAGGCCACACACAGCCCTCCACTATCAGACAAAACAATCCATGGACAAATGAAAGAACTCTTTGGAAACAGATGACAGTACAAGAAAATCCCAAACTCTTCTCCATGGACTGGGAAGTAGTTCACTGCCACAGCAGGTGTCCCCCATGCTTGAAGCCCTGGATTCTAGCCCCCTCCCCATGGGCCTCAGCCTCATCCAGGCTGAGCCGGAGGAATAGATCATGTACCCACATTCTCTTCAGGACCCCAAAGCTCCATTTCCAGACTGATTCTCACCTGGCTCCATGCCTCCCTACAGGCCCTCGGGGGAAAGAGGGCACAAGGCCTTCTGGATACAGACTGCGCACAGAGTGCATCCCTGGAGCAGCCTCGGCCACCTGGGCCCCGTTGGGGCCATTTCGATTCCGCCCCCGGGTGCCCTGGCTGTCTGAGTTGCTGAGCTTCACCACATGGGGAGGGCTGGGCTGGCAACCAGATCTGGGGGCCGATGTGGGATCTGACAGTCGGGTACAGCTGGCTGTCATGCTATCTGTGGCTCTGCTAGTGGAGCCTCTAGCTGCTTCCTGCTTGATATCATCCATGTAACCAGAAGATAGGTCTCCTGGAAAGAGAAAATAGTAAGAACTATAGGGAAAGTGTGCTCATGCTATTAGCGCTGGATTCAGGGAGGGCAGAAACAAAATGTTCTGGATACAAGACAACTACAGTGCTCTAAATAAATACTGGTGACCATATTCCTGGAGAGAACTGGAACACTTAGTCTCCTCATTAATTACCTGATTCCTCAAATACAGCCAGCTTCTTACTTGTTCAGCAACAGCGTGAGAACAAACCTTCAAATATACTTTCTAGCTGCCTTTTTTAAGTTTCAGAAACAGTTGACTTGCCTCATGATTCAGTCATGATGTTCAGAAATAACAATGAGGTGCATTGACAATACACCTATGGCATATAAGCACTGACTATGAGTGTGTCACACGACTGTCCCTAAACCCATTGCCACCTAATCTACACTCAGCAGCTCAGTGTAATGTGGGCCCAAAATTAGTGCAGGAGCCCAAAGGGCAGGCTTGCTAACCCAGGATGCAGGGGCCCGCATTAGAGAGTAGACAGCAGCCTTGACTCTTACCCTGGTGTCTGATGCGCCTCCTGGGCAGCTCTGGTGAGGTCGCATGAGGCTGGGAGTCATGTTGAGGAATCTCTCCCATCACACTGTGGCTGGCTGTGGCTGGGCGTTGGTCACACTGGTCCTAAAAAAGAAAAGCTAAAACTTAATACCTCAGAACAGAGAATAGACAAAAGGAAGAAGAACAGATGGGTTGATCACAGCCCATCTAAGAGACACTCTTTCTGACAACCACTATAAAAGTCCTGGGCACTCCTAGAGTAGAGAAGCCACCCCAGAAGTACCTGAGGCATTGGCAGGAGCTCCTGATGTGGCGAGAGATGAAGACCTAGTCACAGGAGTCATAGGCAGAGAGCACACCTATGGTCTGACCACACGTGCTGGCTTATCTCAGTCTCTTCTAGCAGGCAACCAGCAGTTATCTACTACTTCTTTTTCTTTCTTTTTGGTATCAGGAATGGAATTCATGACCTTGTGCTTGCCAGGCAATGCTATGCCACTGAGCTATATCCCTGGGCCCCATCTACTTCTAGATCCAAAAGCAAAAGGGGGCCTGAGTTCAATTCCAGGTACCAAAACAGAGAGAGAGAGAGAAGAGAGAGAGAGAGAGAGAGAGAGAGAGAGAGAGAGGTGTTTTTTACAGAAATGAAATGTATGCTATACTAACATCAATGAAGGAAATATTTTCAGTAAACGCATTTTTCAATAAATGGGAATGAGGATGCAAGACTGGAAAAGCTAAAAAACAACTTCAGATTGTCTAGTCAACTCTCTCATTTATAGTTATCCCCACAAAGATATAGGAGGAGCCACCTAAAGCCAGTCAGAGGGCAAAGGCAGAACTGAGCCTCCAGGCCTCCTAAAATATGTCAAAAGGCACATGGTCAGAATCTTTCTGAGCAAACAAGAGACCTCAGGGAGACTTACATAAACCTGTCCTGCAAGGCCTCCATGCCTGCTCAAGTGTAGTTATGTCCTTAACTACAGATCTGGTGCTTTCAGATGCTACAAGGCAGAGCCAGCCTAGGCCTGAAGCAGTGGGTATCTCAGGTAGCTAGTTCACAGGACAGGGCATGGCCACAAGCCAGATGTGTGTGTATTGGAATGCACCCTAAAGTCAAAATGCTGTTCTTGGCTTAGGAAAACACAAATTCATTCACAAGAGATTAGCACAGAGCCAGATAGATGAGTCCTGTAAGGGCTCTTACCTGATGATGAAACAGCACCTCTTCTTCTAGCTGTACCCCACAAAATTCACATGGGATGATGACACTGTCTTCCACAGGGGCCGAGTCACTCAGGCCCATCAATGAGTCCAAATGATTATTTGTAGCCTGCTGTAGAAAGCTCTGGAAGATGACATCAGGATCCTCCTCCTGCCCTGGGGGAGAGCTTCCAGTACTAAGCAAAGGTAAGGCACGTGAAGGGTTACAACTTGTCTGTGAAAGAAAATAAAAAGTAAAATAAATAAATTAGGTGTTAAGGAAAGAAACTACATTCCTAAAGCATTTTCCACGAACCATTTTTTTCTTTCGTACAGGGTCTTACTACACAGCTTGGACTCACAGTGACCCTTTTTTTTAAGACAGGATCTTGCTATATAGATCAAGATGGTCTCAAGCTGATGATTCTCCTGCCTCAGCTTTCTCAGTGCTGGTCCCTTGGCTTGAGACCTGGCTTTTTTTTTTTTTTTTTTGGTACTGGAATCAAACTCAGAACCTTGTGCCTGTCAGGCAGGTGCTGTTCTTCTGAGTTACATCCTGAGCCCAATTATTCTTTTTTTAAAAAGTCAAGATTCTTCCCCATTCCTAGCACTACAAAAAAATCTTAGTTTCTAAAAGTCCTTGTGCAATACAGTAAAAGAGGAGCCCAAATTCAAATATTCTTCATTATCTTTGTTAAATATTCTTTTTGGTGGAACCAGGGATTCCCTTGAGCCTGCCAGAGAAGCACTTATTCCACTGAGCCATCTCCCCAACCCGTTAAATATTCTTCCATGGAGCTGAGGAGATAGCTCAGTAGAATAAGCACCTGCCTGGAAAGCGCAAGAGCCTGAGTTCAATTCCCAGGTCCGCCAAAAAAAGAAAAAAAAAATTCTTCATTATCTTTGTTAAATATTCTTACATAGGGCCAGGGAGATAGCGCAGTAGAATAAGCGCCTGCCTGGTGAGTGCAGGGTCCAACCAGCTTAGGGGTTGAACCTAAGTTCAACCCCTGGTAAGGTTCAACCCCTGGTACCAAAAAAAAAAAGCAAGCCAGACATAGAGTGAACACCTGTAATTCCAGCACTTGGGAAGCAGTGGCAGGAGGATCACAGTGAGTTCTTGGACATCTTGGGATACAGTGTGAAATCGCAGCCAGTTTGAGAACCACAAGCATTCCCTATTTCGGAAAACAAAAAAAAACAAAAAAAAAAAAAAGCCAGACAAGCCAGGCATGGTGGCACATACCTATAATCCCATTCAGGAGATTGAGGCAGGATGTCTGCCACAGGTTCAAGGTCAGGCTGAACTACACAATGAAAACCAGAAAAAACTAGAAAAAAAATGCCAGACAAGGACAAAGGACAGACCAAAGACTGTCACGGAGACCTAATGGTTGCCCCTTTAAGGACTGTCCTCTCATCATTCCTATGTGGCTCCAGAATTTTTGTTTTTTGTTTTTGGTGGAAGCAGGGATTGAACTCAGGCCCCTGCACTTGCCAGGGAAGCATTTATTCCACTGAGCCGTCTCCCTGGCCTGGCTCCAGAACTTTCAATCATTCAAAAAGGATTTCATACCTTCTATTTACCAGGTAATGAGAAATTTAGAAAAGAAAAACTAGAACTTACTCCCAGGGAGAACTCAGCCCAAGTGGATAGGGACCAACTCCCATAGGCTATCAGAAAAGTGGCACACAGGTACAACCCTGACCTGACCTTCAGAGAGTCCCTGAGGATGATGTCCTGAAAGCCACACCCATGTCCAGCCTACAGGTCAGGGTCTATGTAGCTGGGTGTGCTGAGCAAGTACTGGCGTGCACCTTCAGGCAGAGAAAGTAAGATGCAGGAAGGACTTCAATACAGCTCTAATTAACTGTGGCTTGAGATGTACAACCAGTCAGCACCACACAGGAAGTCTGCTGGGATGAGACCAACTGGCTCTGCTGGAATGAGCATTGCTTTTTCTAAGTGGGAACAAACCTGAGATTCCATATCTATGCCAGTTACCATAGTAAGAACAGTTGCCAGTCCCACCACAGGCATGGCATTAAAAATTTGCACAACAAAGTAAAAGGCCACAGGAAATAGGGAGGTAGATCTTTTGCAAATACTGGAAAAAGGCTCAGACTGGTCTCAAACCCATGATGACCCTCCTGACTCAGCCTCGGCATGTGCACCACTTCATCTAGCTGTTAAAAAAAATTTCAGGGGCAGGGAGATGGCTTAGGGAGATGGCACTTCCGTGGCAAGCACAAGGGCCTAAATTTAATCCCTGGTTCTGCCAAAAAAAAAAAATAATAATAATAATAATTCAAAAAACAAGCTGGGTGTTGTGGCTCATGCCTATAATCCTAGCACTTGGAGGCTAAGGCAGGAGGATTGCCACAAGTTCAAGGCCACCCTCAGCTATATGGTGAATTCAGGAGCAGCCTAAACTATACAGCAAGATCCTGTCTCAAAAAAATAAATAAATATGTAAAAATTTGCATCACATATGCCTCCTCACATTCCTACTTAAAGCCCACCAGTTGCCTGGTATGGTGGCACGTGCATATCATCCCTGGTTGTGGCAGAACCATTGCCCCAAGACTGAGGCCAGCATGAACTACATAGCAAGACCCTGTCTCAAAACAAAACAAAAGCCGGGCATGGTGGCCCAGGCCTGTAATCCCAGCACTCAGGAGGCTGAGGCAGGAGGATTGTTATGAGTTTGAGACCAGCCTGAGCTACAAAGTGAGCTTGAGGCCAGCCTGAATTGCATAGTGAGATCCTGTCTCAAAAAGACAAAAAAAAACACCATACAGTTAATGTTCAACACACCTGATGGTCAATCAGCAGTTCCTCTGGGTAGAGCTCCTCACAAAACTCACAAGGCAACATGGTCTTGTCAGCTGTACCTAGGTGGCACGCCACATGGTTAGGCTCAAATACAATAAAAACCAACTTGACTTCAACCTTTTATTCCCCTTCTGGAGTTTTATGGAACAGTTTGATTATAAAGCCTGGCAGGGTGGTACATACCTGTAATCCTAGCACTCTGCGGAACCTGCGGTAGAAGGACCACAAGCTTGAGCCCTCCCCAGGCAACTGAACTTAGCAAGACCCTATCAAAATTAAACAGTACCAGATATGATGGTGCACACCTGCAGCCCAGCACATGGGAGGCTGAGGCAGGGGGATCGCCATGATAGTGAGTTCAAGGGCAGCCTGAATTACACAGTGAGACTCTAAATAAAAGCTGGGGATTGGTTTAATAAGAAGGGTCTGGGTACAAGCCCCAATACTGCCAAAAAAAAGCAGTCAGGACTGACTGAGTCAGGACTAATCACTATTTTATCTAAAGGAACAAAATGTTAAAAAGTAGTTCTACAGTCCTTCAAGTCATTATCCATATAGTAGAACGAAGGAAAATGACAGCTCAGAGAGCTGTTTAATTTTCAGGTCCTTATAATCTTACAATGAGTATTATAATTTTACATACATCACTCAAACAATACAAGAGATTCAGAAGGGGGGTTTACCATTAACAATGACTTTTTTTTTCCACGGACTTAATTTTTTTAAACGTAAGTTTTTTTTTGTTTTGTTTTGTTTTTTTTTAAAGCTGCCTTCTTTTTTTTGGATTAAGTGATTGGAACTGAACCCAAGGCCTATGTCCCTAAAAAACTGGCTCTAATTCCTAAGCCCAACAATACCAAAAAAGAAATTCCTTTGTTTTTAAATGGGGTGGGAGTAAAAAATGGGAAATAAATATAAAAAAAGGATAGCTAGGAATGTTGGCGCACGCCTATAATCCTAACACTGGGGTGCTGGGCAGGAACACTGCAGCAAGTCTAAGTCCTGTCTGGGCTACACAGTGAGTTTAAAACCAGCCTAAACTACAGTGAGACCCTGTCATGAAAAATAAAAGAGGATACAAAGAAGAAAATTCACCAACTTCTAATAACCTTAGCAATATCTGAATCAAGCAAGAAACATGAGTACTAAAATGGCCAGATAAGACTGAAAATATTCCATACCCCACCAATCTCACAATACCCCGCCAAGGAGCTCTCACAAAGGGAAAAGCTACCTGTATTACAGTGACTAATGAGAGAAGCTGACATCAAGAAAGACAGAGAAGTGCCAATAAGCATTCTTAGCAAAACTGTAGCTGAGCATGGTGGCATACATCTATAATCCCAGCACTCAGGAGGCAAACAGGAGGATCGCTGTGAGTTTAAGGCCAACCTGAACTACATAGTGAGGCCCTGTCTCAAAAAAAACAAATAAATCTAAATTGAAGAAAAAATATTCCACAAAAAAATGAGGCCATAGGGCTGGCCAAATAGCTCCGCAGATTAAAGCACTTGCACAAGCAGACACAGGCTGGGAGTTCAACCCCCACCCCCAGGGTGTGCTGAGACAGACAATTGAGACTGAGCATGGTGGCACACGCCTGTACACCCAGCGCTTAAGAGGCTGTAAACAGAAGGATCACTAAAAGTCCAATCTACATAATGAGACTCTGTAGACCCTATACTAAAAATAAAAACTAAAAAAAATTTTAAAAACCTGAGGTAAGGTATATATCTCAGTGGCAACAGTGCCTGCCTGGCAAGCCCAAGGTCCTGAGTTTGATTCCTGGTTCCCCCTGCCAAAAAAAGATAAAAGATTAAAACAAATGTTCTAAAGGATTTAATACTGAAGTAGAGAATTTGTTAAATTTCCTGAGAGGTACATTTACTGCATTTACACAGAAAAATACTTGTTAATGACACATAATGAAGTATTTAAGCATAAAGTGTCCCATGACTTACTCTCAACTGGCTCAGGCAAAATGCTATATAAAGGTAGGTATGGTATTAAATTGCTGAGCAGACAGCGGATCTACACTTCACTGTATTTTTTTCAAAATGAGCTATCACTATGTTGTCCAGCTGACCTCAAACATGCCACCCCCCCACCTCAGCCCCCTAAGCGACTGGGATTAAAGACACACACCAACTTGGCCAACTATATTCTGACAATATTTAAAATAAGTTGGGAAAACAACAAAAAAAAAAGCAAACAAATCAAAAACAAGCAAATTCTAATCCTGCTGATATCTTTCCTATTCATGTGAGCTGTATAAAGACTAACAGTAATTAGAGAAGCTAGCGCAGAATATGCAAACGTACCCTTTATGTCATTCTGAGAACAGGGACCATCATGAGCCTGGTCTGCCTCACACACAGCCCTCCAGGAGTCCTGTTCTGCCATGCTGATGGCCTGGCCCTCATTCTGCAGACTTAGGGCCAACATGAAGTCCCAGTTTGCAGAATCTTTGCCCTCCTTGGGGGGGGGAGGGCTCCTGGCCTCTATTCCTTTCCTGCCTTTCTTGTTCTTCAACTGAGAAAGAACAAGCAGCACTCAAGACAGACTGGTGATGTCGCTACCCCTCAAGTCCATGCCTAGCAAATGGTCAGGGTTCAAATTGCACACAGCTCCACCATGACCACCCTTGACCTCATCCTCATAGGTCTCTGAATATTGTCTGCTATGAAATCAGGCTCTGTTACTATTTTAATAATGTATTATTAAAACCAGTATTACTCAGCTGGGGAAATAGCTTGGTGGTAGGTCTAAGCGCCTGCCTGCCAGGCACAAGGACTGGGGTTCAATCCCCAGTACCATACGCCCTGCCGCTCCAGAACCCCGACATGCCACGTGGACCCTGGAACAGAACATGGTGGTGTACACCTGTAATCCCAGCGCTGGGGAGACTGAGGCAGGACGATCAGTATGAGTGAGAACTGCTTAGCGTGACCATGTAACAAACACGTTTTTAAAAGTAATTTTGAAAAAAAGAATATTACTGAGCTATAAGACAAGCACTTTGCCCAACATTTTCCAAGCATGAGGTCAGACTGCCTGAATTCAAACCTCAACTGTACCATTTACCTATCCTATCATTATGTGGAAAACTGAATGAGTTAATACAGGTAAAGCACTCTGCAAACACTGAAGTTCATACAATGTAGCAGTCAGCTTTTTTCTGAGATAGGTTCTCACTACATAGTTCTGACAGGCCTTGATCTCACTGTGTAGCCCAGGCTGGCCTCAAACTCATGGCGATCCTCCTGCCTCAGCCTCCAAGTGCAGGAATTAGAGGCATATGCCACCACAGTTGGCAAGAGTCAGCTACATTTAGTATTCTCATCATTATCATCAACTCTTAACTGTAATTTAATAGCAAAAAAGTTATATTATTCGCACTTAATAGTAAAGTTAGGTATTCTAGTACTAACCTGCTATAGTCAGGTTTCTATAATTAAGATCTATTTGGCCCACTAAATCTCAGTTCCCAATTAACTTGGAACTTTTTACTGTAAAAATAGGGTCTCAGTATCAGTATGTAGTTTAGGGCAGCCACAAACTCACTACATAAAGTTTAGGTTGGCCTTTTTTTTTTATTTCCCAGAACCAGAGATTAAACTCAGGCCCTTGCACTTGCCAGGCATGCACTTACTCTACTGAGCTATTTCCCCGGCTCCTGACCTCTAACTTGTAATTCTTCTGCCTCAGCCTACAGAGAGCTGGGATTACAACCATGTGCCCACACTTGGCTCCCTAAGTTTTGATACTGTTTCATTTCCTAAAGCACAACTCACATAGGTTATTCTGAACTGGAAAATGCACTGTCATGTTCCTTTGGTTGGCAGTCCTACTGTGGAAAAGGTCTGACTCCAGGGCTTGCAGGGGCCTTCGAGGTAGCCTTGTGGGTGGGTCCAGTGCCTCAATCTGTCTAAGGAGTTGGGATGCAATCCAGATTCCACCTTGACCCCAAGAGTCTTCATATGCATTTGGAGGCATCGCACTCTCATTTCTCTTTTCCTCCTCCTGTCTCCCACAGACTTCAGGGTGAGTCTTCAGATCTTTCACAAGGACATTGCGCCCACAGCTGCTACACAGCTCTGTCCGCGCACCACAGTAATCTTCATGTTCCTTCAGTTTGAGAACAGAAAGTTCCAGATCACAGTGCTGGCAGAGAGCAAGCCGCAGAGGACACTCAGTCTCCTGAAACACAGTAGAGAGGTGGTCAATACGCCTATCCAAGAGAAGCTGTGCTGGGGAGGGTGTTCTGTTGAGATAGTCTGTGTAGTTCAGGCTGGCTTTAAACTCACTGTGTGGTCCAGGCTACACAGTGATCCTGCCTCAGGATTCCAAGCACTGGGATTAGAGGCGTGCACCACCAAACCTGGCCAGAAACTGTATTTTAATACAGAAAAAACAAAGCAAAAAATGTCATTTCAATCTTCTCTTCTGAACTAGTGATGTAGCTCAGTGACAGCATTTACCTTAGCATGCTTATGGCCCTAGCGCAGATAGGGGACATCTATCAACCCTAACTTTGCTTAAGCTTTCTAATATTGTATTTAAAAGTCACAGATTCTCCTCTTGTTTCTACCACAAGGAAAGAAAGCTCCTGTTACAACATTCTATCTAACAGAAACACACAACAAAGTAATCCACAATCAGCCTAAACTGAAAAACCAGTAAGAAGTATAAAAGCTGGGTGTGATGGTGCGTGCCTATACCCCAAGCTACTTGGAGACTGATGCAGGAGGATCACAAATTTGAGATCAATTTGGACAACTCAGGAAGAGCATCTCAAAATAAAAAGGGTTCTGCATGTAGCTCTGTAATAGAGCATCCCTGAGTTCAATCCCCAGTACAAGAAAAAAGCATTTCAGATTTTTTTTCCAACAATTTCCTCTTACACTTCCAACTCAGTCTCAAGCTACTAATAAGAGGAAAGAAGATGCCCTTTACAAAGACACTAGTTATTTCTAACTTTCATGGTTGTATTCAGTACTAGCTTCAAACAGACCTACTAAACAAGGAATCATTAATAAAGATGAGTCCACACTCCGCAGATGAAGGGTAAAATTTTGATATTTGACCAAGCATGGTGGCGCACACCTATGATCCCAGCACTCGGAGGCTGTAACAGGAACATCATAAAATCATGCCCAGCCCAGACAACTTGGTGAGATCACCTCAAAATAAATAATAAAACAAGACTTGGATAGCATTCAGTGAGAAGAGCCTGGGTTTAATGCCCAGTACTGTCAAAAATCAAAAGCAAAACTTCATATTTAATTGGAAATTGTTGCTAACACAATAAAAACATTAAAATATAAAGGAATATTGGGGCTGGGGAGATAGATGGCTCAGCAGTCTAAGCGCCTGCCTGGCAAGTACAAGGACCAGGGGTTAGATCCCCGTCTGGCATGTTGTGCTGGGTGCAGGACTCCAGGCACACCATGTCAGCCACCGCAACTGAGGGTGGTGGCGCACACATGTAATCCCAGCACTGGGGGGGCTAAGACAGGAGGATTACTACAAGTCCAAGCTGTAGACACTCTACCAAATATTTTTTTTAAAAAGTATTTATTATAAACGAATGTTATACTGATGTGCACAATCCAAAATTTGGGAATTTGGGAGTTTAAACATACAACTTAACATTTTATTTTGGTTTTTGTACCAGGAGTTGAACTCAGGACCTTGCACTTGCCAGACAGGTGCTTGTGACACTAAGCCCCAGAGATTAATACAATTTACCCTTGGTCTATATAATTATAGGTACTCAAACTGGTGGTGATTAGCTTCCAGGCATTTATTAGTATGGAGACCTGCTGAAGTATATAAATTATTTTGTTTTCATGGAATATACTTATACAGATAAAACACCAAATCAGATTTCTTTTCTACCAGTTTTTTTCTTTTTTTTTTTTTTTTTTGTCTTTTTGAGACAGGGTCTCACTATGCAGTTCAGGCTGGCCTTAAGCTCACTTTGTAGCTCAGGCTGGTCTCGAACTCACAACAATCCTCCTGCCTCAGCCTCCCGAGTGCTGGGATTACAGGCATGCGCCACCATGCCCGGCTAGACTAACCAGTTTTTCTAAAACAGGGTCTCATTATGTTGTTCAGACTGGGCTTGCATTTGCAATAACCCTCTTCCCTCAGCCTCCCAGAGTGCTGGGATTACACCAATGTGCCACTACACTCAGCCAAACCTTTTAGAAAGTTTTTTACAAGAATGGTACAACTAACTGGGTATGGTATTATAACCCAAGCACTTGGGAGATTGAGGCAAGAGGATCATAGGCAAGTTGAGACCAGCCTAGGCTACAAAGTGAGTTCAAGGTCAGCCTGAACTACATCGTAATACCCTGTCTCAAAAAGACTAAACTAATTAAAACTCCTACAGCATGGCTTATAGGAATGCTAGGAAACATTCTGTATTTGTTTATTTATAACTACTGGTGTACTACCACGGGACTCCCAGAAATAGAGGAGAGGCTGGAGAGGGGACAGTTTTTTGGAGGTTATACTAAAGAGCAGGCAAATGCATTACTGTTAATGTGACTTCAGTCACATCTAAGTCACTGAGGCTTAGCAAAACATCAGATACTTACGGGAAAAATAAAATTTAAAGTCCCAAACTATTTATAAGACATTCTTCTCTAAGTTGTAGGGTCATAAAAATGTTTAATACTTTATTTTTTCATTTTTCTACATTGAATGTGTTATATTTTATAATTAACGATGATTAAAATTAACTTTTTTTGAGGCATGGAGCACAAAATGCTCCGATCTAAAAAGCATACCTGGATGATGTTTTATATTTAGTACAGATTCTTAGATAGCCACTATTTAATTTTTCTTTTTTTTTTTAGTACCAGGTATCAAACTTAGGACCTTGCACTTGCCAGGCAGGCACTTGGGCTGCTGAGCCATATCCCTGGCCCCAATTCAATTTATGAATTAAAACATACTTCTTTAACTTTGGCCAGTTTTATCTTAACTATTGACCACTTGACATCCTATTTTTCTCACCAAATGCTGAGAAATTTCTTCAGGTGTAACCAGTATGCTATTGAAGTAATCAAGGACTCTTAATGCAATTACAACACATGAAGTTGCCCTGTCCCAGCAACCCTCGCCTTGGTTTGCACTCAGTAAGGCTGCCAACAGCTAAACCCTAACAGAACCTCATGGAGTACGACAGCCAGGCAGCCAAATCTGGCAGTAGTCAAAGCTACAAACAGGCTCTGAGATAAAGTCTGCATGTGAGCTGTGGGGAACAAAGCCTGCACCAGCCTGGCTTGTGCTCTACATGCAGCTCAGCACTCTCAGGAAGACTGGTCCTAGCATCCTCCTGGTGGCTCCCCTCCTCATGCAAGACTAACCTCATGCTTCTTTAACTGCATCTTCTCAAATGTCTTGTTACATTTGCAAGTGACCTAGGATAGGAAGTGAGAATCAATAAAGTAGCTGTGACACTGTGCGTGTTTGCTGTAACACAAAACAAGCTAATATATTTAAAGAATGGCAAGTACAGTATATTTATGAACACTTGTATAATTGGCAGTTCACCTGACAGTGTTCTGTAGCCATGTGAATCTCCATGTCAGATTTGGGAAATGGCTCCTTGCAGATAGGACAGATACCAATGTTCCTTTGACAGTGGATCTCATGGATGGTAAAGTTAAACACGGGAATTTCTTTTTTGCTACAGAAACAATCCAGAGAAAAACACAAGCATTACTAACTGATCTACGCTTTTTCACTTTTGGTGCTGGGAATCAAACTCAGGACCTTGTACTTACCAGGCAGGAACCACACCACATCCCTTTTTCTTGCACATTGATATCAAACAGGTTATCTGTTCTACTTTTTTTTTTTTTAAACAGAGTCTTGAGATATAGTTCAGGCTGGCCCTGAACTCACTATGCAGTCTAGGCTAGCGTCCAAGCTGTCCTCGTGCTGCCTGAGTACTAGGATCACAGGAATGTACCATCATGCCCAGCAGTTGTTTAAAAGTCAGTGTCCATTATATCTTGTGAATGACTGTCTACAAACTTGTAATGGGTATCACTGCTACTTCTCAAGAACTAAATCCGTCTCTTCCTGGGAGCAGCCTGAGATGACCTATGAAAATGTTTTGCAACTCTCTTGATTCAGAAAACCCAACAAAATCATGCTAACCAAGACGCTCAAATCTTCATGTTCACTTTAAGAACGCACGTGAACTGCCCAGGCCATCAAGGGTATGCATATCCGAAAGGCCACCGAGTATCTAAAAGATGTCACATTAAGTAAGCAATGTGTGCCATTTCAGCATTACAGTGGTGGAATTGGTAGGTGTGCCCAGGCCAAACAATGGAACACAGGGTCAGTGGCCCAAAGAGTGAATTTTTTTTTTTTTTTTTTTTTGGCTTTTTGAGACAGGGTCTCATTGTGTAGTTCAGGCTGGACTTGAGTTCACTTTGTAGCTCAAGCTGGTCTCAAACTCACAACAATCCTCCTGCCTCAGCCTCTCGAGTGCTGGGATTACAGGCCTGCGCCACATGCCCGGCTAGAGTGCTGAATTTTTATTGCACATGCTTAAATATGCAGAGAGTAATGCTAAACTGAAGGGTTCAGATGTATACTCTCTGATTATTGAACATATCCAGGTACACAAAGGACCCAAGATGCACCACTGTATTTGCAGAGCTCATGACTGGATTAACCCATACATGAGCTCCCCCTGCCTTACTGGGATGACCCTTACTGAAAAGGAACAAACTGTCCCTAAACCAGGGAAGGAAGTTGCACAGAAAAAAAAATATCGCAGAAGGAACTAAAGAAAAACTTTTAACACAAGGGTCGGAGGGATAGCTCAGCAGTCTGAAGTGCCTGCATAGGGAAGCCTAGGCAAATGCACAGAGGCGGTCAATAGATGCCCAGCACCACTGCCGG
Source organism: Ctenomys sociabilis (assembly GCA_004027165.1). NCBI lineage: Eukaryota > Metazoa > Chordata > Mammalia > Rodentia > Ctenomyidae > Ctenomys > Ctenomys sociabilis. Next base: position 81,416 of record PVKA01006461.1, read on the forward strand.
GTGGGCTGAGCCAACCAAAAAAAAAAAAAAAAAAAAAAAAAATTTATGGCACAAGAGTAAAATAAGACATAAAATATAAAGAACTAAATCCTAAACTAAGCATGGTGGTGCATCCCTGCAATCCCAGAACTCAGGAGACTGAGGCAAGAAGATCATTGCAAGTTCAAAATCAGCCTGGGCTACAAACTAAGATAAAGGCCAGACGGAATTGCACTAAAAAAAAAAAAAAAAAAAAGTAAAAAAATTCTTAAAACTGAAATATGTACTGGAAAGATCTGTACCCAAATCACTTTTTTTTTTTTGGTCTTTTTGAGACAGGATCTTGCTATGTAGTTCAGGCTGGCTTTGAACTCCCAATGACCATCCTGCCTCAGCCCCCCAAGTGCTGAGACTATAAGTGTGCAATTCCACACCCAGCTTTACCGTCATTTTTAAAGTATTTTTTTAAATGTATTTTCTTTTTTTTGTGGAACCAGGGATTAAACTAAGGCCTTGTGCTTGCGCCTGCCAGGGAAGCGCTTATTCCTTGGAGCCATCTCCCCAGCCCTCATTTTTTCTTTTAAATATCTTTTTTTTTAAATGTATTTGGTACAAGGTCTACAGGGTCTCACCACATAGATCAGATTCTACTGTTTTCAGCCTCGCACTGTCAAGCCCACTCTTAATCTCCATCTCAGTGCACCCCAGGGGCAGGGCCAGCACTACATGCCAGGGGATCAAATCCCGCACTTTAGTCTGCTGAGCTATTTGGCTGGCCCTCCATCATTTTATTTTTTAACCTAACCCCTTATCAGTACTGAGATTGAATACTGAACCTGGGTTCTTCCTACTGAGCTATAGTGCAATTAATTTTGAGTGAGGTCACTGTGTAGTTAAGGCAAGCCTTCAATTTACTATGGAGCCCAGGTTGTCCTTGAATTGTGGCGATCCTCCTGCCTCTGCCTACTAAATTCTAGGATACAGGCTTGTACTTCCATGCCTGACTCTTAAGCTTATTTTAAAGATTTAAGCCAAGAGCCTGTCAGATGGCTCAACAGACTAAAGCTCCTGCTTAGGCAGAGCACAACAGGCGGAGTTTGATTCCCAGTGTGCCATGCTACCCTGGCCCCACCCCTGCAGCGCACTGAGCCAGAGACTGACAGTAGGCATGGTGGCACATGCCTGTAATCCCAGCATTTGGGAGACTGAAACCAGGAGAATTGCTCTGAGTCCAATCCACGTAGTGAGACCCTGTAGACCCTGTACTAAATTTAAAAAAAAAAAATTTTTTTTTAAGATTTAAACCAGTAAATCGTAACTATTGAAGATACTATGAAATAATATTCTAGAGGGCTGGCCAAATAGTTCAGCAGGGGCTGGGGGCTCAATCCCCAGGCCTGACAAACCGGCTCTGCCCCCAGGGCACTCTGAGACAGTGATTGAGACTAATCATGGTGGTGAGCACCTATAATCCCAGAACTTGGAAGGCTGTAAACAGCAGAATCACTACAAGTCCAATCTAGTAGTGAGACCCTGAACACCCTGTAGACTCTTCCCTAAAAATACACACAAAAAAAAGAAATAGTATTCTACTGGTACTAGTCATCATATAGAATGCTTAAAACAAACTGAAAATATGTTTCTGTGACTATATTATACACTACTGACCTCAATAATCCCACTCTTAGAACTATGCATAATTAATTTCATTATAGTATTATAGAACTGTAAAAAAAAAGTCGTCTTAAAAATGTCTTAACAGAGCTGGGCGTGGTGGCGCATGCCTGTAATCCCAGCACTCGGGAGGCTGAGGCAGGAGGATTGTTGGTGAGTTCGAGACCAGCCTGAGCTACAAAGTGAGCTTAAGGCCAGCCTGAACTGCAGTGAGACCCTGTCTCGAAAAGACAAAAAAAAAAAAAAAAAAAAAAAAATGTCTTAACATTAAGCGCTTCCCTGGCAAGCTCAAGGGCCTGAGTTCAATCCCTGGCTCCACCAAAAAAACAAACAAAAACAAAAAAGTCTTAACAAAGCAGGTGTAAATAAACCTGTAACTCACCGTGCTAGGAAGCTGAGGCAGGAGGATCAGCAGTTTGAGGTCAGCCTGGACTCTATCGTAAGTTCAAGGCCAACCTACAACACTGCAAGACCCTGTCTCCAAAGAACCCTAACTTGAAAAAGGGTTTAAACAAAGTTATAAATGGTACATAAAGTAAAAACAGTGCTGTATCATGACTATGTCACAAATGTTACAAAAAAAAAAATCCTTTTTTTTTTTTTGTCTTTTTGAGACAGGGTCTCACTATGCAGTTCAGGCTGGCCTTAAGCTCACTTTGTAGCTCAGGCTGGTCTTGAACTCAC